>CM028869.1:3068812-3096364 GCA_016801935.1 Platichthys stellatus
TTCAGATTTTTATTTGTAAATAATTGTGAAATCCATGTAATATTTCCCCCCACTTCCAAATGATGCACTATTTTGTGTTGATCCATTACATAAACTCACGATGAAATAAATTTTAATCTGTGGTTATACTATGACAAAATGTAGAAAAGTCCAAAGGGGGTGAATACTTATGCAAGGCACTGTAATTCCATTTCACTATATAACCTCAACGGAAAAACTAGCGATACCTTTGAAATGCTGTGGAGGGATGGCCGTGTTAAATTTCAGTCTGGATCTGCATTTTTTCGACCTTTCTGTCGTTTTCTCAGAAAATAATTCATGGATCGTGATGAATTTGATGTAGATCCGACTACACATAAAGTTCTTTTAAATTGGAATGTGGTTTCATAAGGAGACTGATGGACCTTGTTCAATAGTTAGTAGATTTAAGGAAAAACGACTCAAAATGTAGTGCTGCATGGGGTTGACGGAGGTGTGCGTGCTATTCTAGTTGTGTAATAAGTTTGTCACATCTCTGTTTGGGTCTTCTCTCGGTGTTGATACTGCAATAAGGGTTGCACCTCATCAGAAAGAATCATAGAGAAGATGAAGAATTGTTTGGTGAGAAGATGATCTTACGAACGCGCCCCATGTTATCTTTGCAGGACAAGAGAAAGCTGCAGGTACGGACAAGTGAACACAGGGAACTGGAGGATGAGTCTAATTAGTGCAGCAGTATCCTTGACTCAAACCCACTCAGTTGTAATGGAGCACAGCGCGGCCGCTCCCACGCGTTCACTCACATTAACTCATCCAGTCCCTGTGAAACACCACAGAGCGGGTAGAGTACTACTGAGAGCACTTGCATAACCGAGGTGTGGTCAATCACTGGTGGTTACACAACTCAGTGCATGAGTGTGCATCTGAATAGGCACAGTGCATTTCAGCAGGCACATTGAGTTTGAATGTTATATTGCTGGCTGTTGCAAAGCTACAACTTTCATTAGCTGTGAAACTACTCATTGCCAAGACGCACACACACACACGCACAAAAAGCAATGGCAACAGTGAAGACAGCACAACAAACACCAGCTGTGACTATGTTCAAATGCAGCTCAGTCACCAGGAACTGACTAAGTGCTTATTTGCATATTGTTGGACAACTTATTTCTAAGGCCCTGTACAACCCTGGTATTAACACTACATTTTGACTCAATCTGAGGACTGTGTGTGCGTGGGTGTGTGTGTGTGTGTGTGTGTGTGTCTGCAACAGCGAGCAAGCAAGAGAGAGAGAGAGAGAGGTAGAGACAGAGAATGGAGCAAGAGGAGCTAAGTGAATATTGTGCAGCTGTGCCGTGAATAAAGATTTTTCCAAATCAAGGAAAGTATTGATCATGATGTGGCGGTCAGTGTTGATGATGGAACTGTGGGCGCAAACAAATCAAATAAGAGAAAAAACACGTTTTATTCAAAGTGAGGCCGTCAGCTGATCAGGAGGTCCTTCATATGTGGCCCTGGATCTTCGTTCACACTGCTATATGCCACCTCTGAATGTTGCCTGGTGTGAACAGACCTGTACTTAAAGCTGTCCACTTGTGATCAGATCACAAAAAAACATGCAAATACTTGCTGTGAATTTAGAAGACAGATGATTTTAGTTTTGGCTGCACGCTTCTGATATTTGGTAATGGGACCATTGTCCTTCCCGAAATGAAATCCAAATCATTGGCATGGCTTCTTTGTTTTGATATTGTGATAGTCACACTACACCACTCTGCACTCAGTCTTCATTTCAATAGGTTCACCAGCTGTAGTCGCCGTGACATCAACATCATTTGGATACAAAGCCTTAAGTACATGGGCTTAACATATGATTGTGAAAAACTAGGGGTGGCACATCACTATTGTCCCATCTTATTGATAATTCTGATTTGTTATTAAGTTATCTTTCAGCCTATGAAATGTCTAAATTTAATCATAAATACCCAAGTCGAACCGCTTGATCTCAAAGCCTTACTTTTTAACAGTTTACAGCCATTAAGCCACAGATGACTCAAAAAAGAGATTATTTAAAAATGGTATTAATGAAGGAACCAATATATTAACTGATCATTTCAGCAGCACTACACACTACACATCCCCTTAGGACAAATTTATTCACCCCTACAAATGCATCTGTCTGCCATATTGGTTCTAAAACCTTTAGCGTTAACCAAAAACATACGCTCTCAAGACGGCCCGGTCTTATTGGACTCTCCACAGGTCTTCATTTTTAAATGCAGAAAACTGTTTGAACCGGTACTTATTGTTTTTGGCATCTTTCTCTTTAAATATTTTTTTTTTTAAACGGTACACAAGGCATCAATCTGAGAGTCATTTACCATTATCCATTATTCTATATCACATAGCTCACTGTACAAATGTAAACACCAGATGACAACCTACCATGTGTGTGTGAGAGTGTGCACATCTATTTGTGTTGAGTAGTGTGGGGATGAGTGGGGGTGTCTCTCCAGCTGGACTATCTTTCATCTCCACATCTGTCATATCCTTTACCACCTCATCCCTCCATCTCTGGGACTGCTGTCTCTGTCTCTCCCTTCACCTATCTCTATATCCATCCATCTCTGCCCACCCGACTCCCTCTCCCCTCCCATCATCCCTCAGTGCATCTGACTCCATCCACCCCCACAGCGGCCTCGTCATGTTGAAAACCCAAAACTGTCTCGGAGGAATCAAGATCAAACTTGCATGTGAACTTTACCTTTATATTCATGCTTAGACATGTAGAGACAGTAGAGACAAGTACAACTTCCTGACCAAGGTTTTGGTTATAATTGGTAAAAATGTATTTCATTTAAATAAATAAATAAAAAATAGTAAAATATCTGTTTTGATAAAGCTATTCATATAAAAAACATTTAGGTAAAAGTAAGGGAACTAAAAAGCAGAATCCACAATGTTGATATTTTCTTTCTTGTACACATTAAAATCCTTTTTGTTCAAGAAAACGATCATAATTTTCAGGGAAGTTTATATATGCACTATATCAATTAAAACATTTGTTTTTATTGGAGTTATACATTTCTACGGTAAAATAATTAAAAAAATGATAAGGCAGATTAGTCCGAGTAATTTTTTGACTGAATAAAGGGCTTATTCTAAGGTTAAAGACAATACTACAATTCTTAGTTTGGGATGATTACACACTAATGGAAATACAATTACAATCTTATATTCAATTATTGCCAATAGATCCCCAAAATCCTACACACTGGACCTTAAAGTACATTTTTCTAAGTTTTATTATATAATGTGTTCTATAATAATGTTATTTTCTATATACAGACAATGAAAAACACACAAGTTATCCTCTACCTGAGGAGTCTAAGCCATACAGCCATGCTTTGGTTTCCTCAAGCACCTGACAGGCCGTGCACTCCGCCTGAATGATAAAGAAGGCTCTCCGCAAATACCTCCATGAAACAGTAAGCACAGAGGCAGAGAATGTAAGGAAGCAGGGCAACGAAAGTGGGCACCCGATTCTTTTCAACTTCAAGCATCACTCCCACGACGCTGCACATTCAGAACACAGCGAAGTGTAGCGGCCTGAGTGCACGCAGGGTTTCATATAAAAATCCAGTTGGCTGCGACTTAGCGCCATTTAAACAGCAAAAATGAAAATGCACCCTGCAATAGGCTAGCTTACTGAATTTAGAGCTCTATCTGTGTCCTAATACCACCAGCAATACCAACTAACACAGCTAAATGGTGTTATATCTTTTGGATCAATGGTCCAAATAGTCTTCTACAGTAGACTGTCATGTTTCTGGCCCAGAAGAAAGACATTTAGTTTCTTTCACCCTCCCAGATCTCTGCTTTTACTCTTCTTCAACACGCAAATCACAAGTGATGCTTAGTGTCGAGTAAAGCCTGTTGTATCTCTGGACTTCACAGCACCTCCTTCACTGAGTCATGTTTTATCAAGGCAAGTCTGCTGCTCCAAAGCAGTCCAAACATAGCACAGACAGACTCGTCCCTCCTAATGAACACGAGATTCATAGCGCCTCAGTAACTGTTTCCAAGGGTCCTTCGTCATTGAACACGAGTTGACTAGTGATTACAGTGGGTCAGAGAAGATTTCTGGCTAAACATAATGTAGCGGATCTCTGCTCCACCTCGACCAAAGATTGATGAAAGAAATGAGCGGTTGTTTGCGATCCGATAACAGAACCCCAGTGTATCTGGTATATTTGTATCAAACAACTTCTATATATACACATGTGATCATCTGCATATAAACAAAATATTGTATACAATGTCAGCATGTCATTTATTATAGTGAAACGGCTTTAGATGGGGCGGTTTCATGTGTTAAATTCAAACAGATTCAAAGTAAGCAGTGAATTAAAAAAGAATCTTGGACTACAGCTGGAGCCCAGATTTTTCTTTATTTATTTATTAGCTACTGGCTAATTGGAATCAGAAAAAAAGAGATCCTGTCATGCTGCAGATTTCTTTCAGCAGTGGGATCCACAACATGGATTTAGATGCTGATGCAAGAGTATTGAAAAAACTAAATCTCCTGAGTCAAATCCTCCATCTTTTGGTTTCTTTCTCTGTTAATCTATTGCCGACAGAGATGCACATTGCATTCACAGATGCTCTGTAGCTTAGAATGGCCGCAATAAACTGTGGGAGGATTGAGGCTTGTCGATCGATACCTGTGACTCAACACTCTCTTGGCCAAGTGCTGAGATGTCTCGTTTTAAGTTTGTAATACATATTCAAGGTTTTGGAACAATAACTTCCCTCTCAGCAGAATAACAAGACACATCCAATCCCCAGATCTCAGCTTCAATTAGCGACCTCACCTTGAGCCTTTTCACACAGAGATTTTTGTATGGATTCATAATTGCTGTGGATTTACGTTTGCAGAAAGAAGGGCTCATCCAATCGCATCTGATTCAGGACAATTCTCAGATTAGCTTTTTGCTCCATATTCAAATATTAATGATGTTTTTGTTTTAATAAATTGATCCACTCAGTTTGCTAAAATTGCTTTTGTGTCACATGGCAAAGATCAAAGGTCATAGACCAGTTGGTGATTTCATGATCATAAACCCAAAGACTCATTTCATTTAATTTACATCTACAGACATTTCAATCAATAGGTGTTTGGTATTTGTGCTTGATTAGATGACTTAAACATTTCCTCAATCAAATGTGTTGTTGTGCACAGTATAAACTTGTATCTGATGATAAGATTGCAAGTTGATTGCCAAACAATGCTTTTATAATATTGAAAAATACTGCAATGAATTGATTAGACAGACAAAATAATCTGCAACAACTTTGATTACTAATTGTTTCGATTTTTTTTTTTTTACCTAGCGACAACATTGCGTGACAAACATCTTTCGTTCATTTAAACTAATCCAAAAGACCAGGAGCAGATTTATCAATAAGATAATAATACTAACCAGCCCCACATATCATTCGGAACTTGACGTCCTAGACACATCTCTATATTTTGCACCAAAGTGGAGCATTTTCACAAAAAACTTTTCATCACATTTGTTCCTGGCTTCCTTGTCTGAAAAATGATTGATCTTTAATGTGCAGATCATTTTGCACATCCTACAGGACCTTTGCATGCTCATGCCTGGGTTACAAATACGACAATTGCTTTCATCAGTAAAATGCATCAACACAAGCTGGAGGGGATTTTCTCGTGTGGCAAATTGCAACCTTCATGTGGCAAATCTGCCGAAAACAGACCAGAGAATCCTGTGAACGGGTCCTCGTGCTACACTGCTGTGTGAAATGGCCTTTACTTGCGTTCTGTGCGAAAATATATTTATGGGACTTCAGTCAGTTACAAGCTGAGGTAACACAATTTTTGTGTTGTTGTTGGAGATTCTACTGATTCTATTACTTTTCAACTTATTATTGAGTTCTGAAATATGTGACACATGGTCTACACCTTTTGGAGATATCTACATAGGACGATAAAATAATATGCACATAATTAGATTCTAATCTTACAGGAAGCACGGCAGCTGACCACAGCCTCCTTCATGTCTTCCAGGAGGAGACCTCTGCTGCTCTTTGAACTGCTGCACGCTCATTTGAGGCAACAATGAGTCAGAGCAGCCATTGCCGGCGGAAAATTCCATCTGGTCAGGTCTGCAGCTCTCTTACCAGGTAGTCTGGGAATGGAGGTTATGTCAGGTTATCCTGAAGGCCGTGCCCCCTCCTCTGAAAGGATGAGATCAACATCCGATCTGCCGGTGAGGCAGGCAGGTCTTTTTCGTCCTCACTTCACTCGCTAAGTCAACATAGGCTTATTCTCCCATGGCAAAATAAAGTTTTATTTATTCATTTCATTTCCTTTTGTTTATTTCATTTGGGATTTATGACTTTCTGATTTCAGGAAACAGGTGTTCCAGGCATGCGTGAGTGTAATCCATTCAGAATAATGCTGTTATTTGTTCGAAACCATTAAATCCATTGAGCTGCATTTTGGTGATATGTTTTCACAGGACAGCCAAGCAGATGTTTTTTCTTAATAAATAAATAAACATACAAATAAATAAAGTGAGAGAGAGGAATAAGAAGGAGGTGGATGACGGTGTGATGTAAAGGCAGTACAACAGATGTTTGCCTATAGAAAGGGTGAGATTATATTTAGTAAAAATAGACACATTTTCTTGCTGAAAGTAAAAGGAGGAATAATTTACCTCCAACAAAGGCAAGCACAGTGTTTTATAAGTTAATGGCCCAGTGGGGTATTTATTTTTAACTAGGCCTAAATGGCTATGAATATACATTCATTTATGTTTTACTATGGAAGGGGTCGTCATTACAGGAGGTTGGATTTTTAAAGTATGGATCAACTACACCTGCACTCACACTGAGTCTTCTGGATTCTGATTGGCTGGCAGGTGTGCACTGGGGCCAAGCCGAACCCTAACTTTAAACACCCAAGAGTAAAGCAGTACAACGATGACGCAGGTTTTGGTTTGTTTTCTAGATAACAACATTGAGGCTGGAGTTCCTGGACGAATAAGAAAATGCAGCACTGTTGCTGATAATTGGTTATTTTGAAAACCACTGTTTTCATGAACATAAATACTTTTCCGGCAGATGTTCATCTGCATTTTTTAATGTTCACTGACTGCACGTCTGTGTGTGGCTTGTCATAATGCAAAAGTATCTTAAAAAAAAGGTGTACATCTCATTGTTCTAGAAATGGAAAATTGTGTTTGTGATTAAATTTGTTATTCGTGTACAAAAGCAAAGAAAAGGAAAAAAGGAATGAACAATTTTACGGAGTTGAATATAAATTATACCACAGACCAACATTTTGACATGGACAGCAGGACTGCATAAAATGTTGAAACGAAAAAAAGCGATATTTTTGGACTGTGACAATGGATCAAGCTGTAAACAACATTCATATATCATCGCCTCATAAACTTCAAATGATAAAAGTGTAAGCACATCCAGCTGCCTATAGAGTTGAAACACAGCAACATTAGGGTTCACTCAAAGTCGTGTTTCTGACCATTCAACGGCCGCAATTCCAATATTTTCTCTCTTTGGCTCTGCGTTCACCTGAGTTGCTGTGGGAAATATGTGGGTCTTTCACAACCTAACAGTCCTCTATGTCTGCCAGCTGGCTGCTAACTTTGTATGTCTGCTGGTGCTGCCAAACCAGGAGCTAGGTGGTGTGCAGCCAGATTTTTCCATGCTTCTGGAAACTCTGTTGGTGCGACCAAACAGAGAGACGGTGGTTTTCCTGACCCTCTCCCATGTGAATGCTGTTTATTTGATTTTAGCTAAAGATGATTTCATGCTATCTGGTGGAGGCTACGGAGGCACCGCTGGATTTCAACCAGGATCTTCTCTGCAAACTTTGAAAAAAGAAACAGCAAATAGTCGGAGAAGAAAGAGGGAGAAGACAGACCACCACAGAGACACAAATGTCTTTGATCTACAGCCCTGTGAAACTGGCCAACACACACACACACACACACACACACACACACACACACACACACACACACACACACACACACACACACACACACACACACACACACACACACACACACACAAGGGTGTGTGCATGGTGGAGTGTGTGCATAATTATGTATCTCTCACAAAATGTCAGTGGACTTCAAAAGGACATCAGACAAGTACACAGACACGCACTGCATCTCCCATTATTTTCAGAAATAGGCCAAAATATATTCTGGAGCTGTGTGTGTGTGTGTGTGTGTGAAGGCTAGTGAGGGCTATGTTTGGGTATCTGGGACAAAAGTTGTGCCTTTATTCCAGCCACGTTTTCATCTTTGACCAAAGAGCAGTACAAGTTTTGAAGGATAGAGAGTTGGTGTGGCAAAGATAATAATGAAAATAATAACAGAAACTTTATTTGTAGAGCACTTTTTACTACAAATAACAAAGTACTTTACAACAAACAATTTAAAATTTACGGATTAAAAATAAATAAAAGATTCAGATCTTAAACATCATAGACATCATGCAATAAAACAGGTCACTGATTATGCTAGTCTAATCTATCCATCACGGCAAAGACTGTATCTCCTTTAGATTTTGCATTGCCTTACCAGAGAATCTCAGCGTGTATCCTGGCTCGCAGGGAGATAAAAGGTCTGAAACATAGGACCAAAGCACTTTACAACAAACAATTTAAAATTTACGGATTAAAAATAAATAAAAGATTCAGATCTTAAACATCATAGACATCATGCAATAAAACAGGTCACTGATTATGCTAGTCTAATCTATCCATCACGGCAAAGACTGTATCTCCTTTAGATTTTGCATTGCCTTACCAGAGAATCTCAGCGTGTATCCTGGCTCGCAGGGAGATAAAAGGTCTGAAACATAGGGAGGGGCCAGCCCATGCTTGCCTACAAAAGTGATTAAAAGACTCAATCCTAAAGTAAAAGGGCAACCAGTGCAAGGATGCTGAAACAGGCGTGATATGGTTATGGTTTTTGGATTGTGCTAAAAGCCGAGCTGCAGCATTCTTGACTAACTGTAGCGGGGGATGGACTTCTGAGTAAGAATACTAGACCACTATTAAGTGGATTACGTTAATTGGTCAAACACCAAACCCAGATTTAGTAAATGGTGCTAGTTCACCAAGGATTGCCGTGATGTCATATGGGCTTGAGTTCGGACCACAGACAAATACATTGGATTTTGAGAGGTTTAGTCTGAGAAAGTTGTGGGAATCCAGTGTTTTATTTCAACGACGCACTTGTGGAGAGTCGCATTGTTTGAAAGTCACTTGGACTGATTGGAATGTAGAGCTGTGTGTCAGCAGTGTAGCAGTGACAGTGGACATTTTGTTTGTGGATGATTTGCCAAGGGGGAGAATATAGATGGAAAATAGAATGGGTCCTAGGATTGAACCCTGTGGGACACCATACCACCCAATTGACGGGGATGGGACTTAGCCGGTCATTGTCACTGAGAAACTTCATGAGGAAAGGTATGACCCGAACCAGTGTAAAGGCATGTGGGGGATTCCTTCCCACTTCTCCAGTCTGCTACTGAGTATGTTGTGGTCTACAGTATTGAAAACAGCGCTGAGAAGACAAGGATAGAAGATTTACCAGCATTGTTTTCCAGCATCCTCAGGCAACAGAAGGTCACTGCAGACTTTCAGAAGAACTTTTTTTTTACTGTGGAGGGACCAAAATATTTGATTGTTTAAAATAAGTTATTGTTCATCATGTGTACTACTAATTGTTTGAACACAGTGTTTTAAAGTATCTTTGAAAAGAAAGAATTTTGAATCACATCTGTGTTTCAACTAGATCCGTTTTGAAAATAGCAGGGACGACGCCAGAAGTCAAGGAGCTATTTATAATTTATAGAATGAAAAGATCAAATTATTAAGATACAGTTGTGTAGCTACATGGACCCATCGTGTAGATATTATTGTCAATGTAAAACCTATAAAATGGAATATTTACAAACAATTTATTTAATCTTGTCACATGAAGTCTCAAATTGAGAATGTTTTCTTCTTCATGTTGTCTTTTCTACTTGACAGTCGAAGAGATACTCCAAAACTTGTTACAATGAGCACACATTCAGCAATATTGACTTAAAAGACAATAGTCCCATTTCTGGGCAACTGCTGAAACTCCCATATCTTCCTGTACCAAAACCAAAAATGAGAAAAAAGGGAAAGAACCTGAGGTAAAACGTTAATAAGGTAACACAGACTGTAAACTCAACAATGAGAAGTGGAGGAGAGAACTTCATCAGCGGGAGGTGTTCTGCCACGCATGGAAAACTCTGAGCACCCACAGGGAAATCATAATGAGAGTTTGGCCATATCGGTAGTATAGTTATGCTGTCAGCTGAGGATAAATAGAGGAAGTAGAGCCTCACTTGCATCACATTGTGAACCAGTTATAATTTGTTATCCTTAAAAGCAAAATATTGAATTGTTTTATGACATTTTCAAATAATTAACTGAAAATAACTCTGAGATGCATTTTTGGTGAAGCCCACTCAGGCTTCTTTTCTTGTTATTTTATCATTATTTATTTACTGAAACTAATTTTACTAAGTGATGGTTCTTTGTTTGTCCACACTTATATTTATGAATGGTGAGGTCTGGAAGGAGGAAGGAAATGCAACAATGGTAAAATTGCTGTGCAGTTCACATCCATTTAAAAGCTTGGTCCCCCCCGATGAAAGTCAGGATACTCTTTCTTACTCTTCACTAAACTGGTGGTCATTTGTGTCAGTTCACTTGGTAATATTATCCCAGATGAAGAGAAAACACATGCATTAAACCAGACACATAATGTGGTGGCAAGTAACTCCAGTACATATAGTAATTACTTAATTTCTTTGATTAAGTAAAGTGTTGAGGTACTTGTACTTTATTTGAGTAATGTTTTACTTTAATTTACACAAAATAATGATGTATTTCACTACATTTATTTGACAGCTATTGTTTGTTTGCAGATCAACAAAAGAAAAGAAAAGATACTGTCTGATTGGAGTTAATTGTATGTTAAATGTGCATTTGATGGCTGAACACTGTTCCTCACATTTTGACTCATTTCTTTCACCTTAATTCAATGCAGTAATCATAAGCTATTTGACCAGAGTTATTGGCCTCAGTTAGATAATAATTTCCCCTGAAAAATGTATGTTAAACTTATAGGATCAGAATCAATTTCAAGTCTTTGAGATCAGTATCAAAAACCCACAAGTCTCATTATCAGTTAAAGCGCTTGTGACAGCTTTTCCACTCACATTTACTTTTCCACATCTCTGCTGATAAACCAGGAAGCCATGAAGTCATAACTAGTACAGGGCCCAATCAAAACCTGTGTGCTTAGACTGTGGTAATGTATGTTTGCAGCTTTCTCTCTGAAACTGTACAGCTTTTCAACTCAACTCAGTGACGCTCACAGCCCGCCAACTGGAAAAAATCCATAAATGTGATCGACAATATCAACTAAATTCAGGAGTCCCAGCCACCAGTGCTACAAATTTGACAATGCAATCCTTGTGCCATTAACATAGATGTGCCAAGTGTGAAGCCGATCAGATGAATGGTTCTCCAGTGATGCGTTCTAAATACAGACAGTCAGAAAGAGTTTTTAGAGGAAGCCGTAGAAAGATGACTCTCTCTCTCTCTCTCTCTCTCTCTCTCATCCTCCTTTCATTTTTCATTTTTTAACTGCCATCTAATGATCTGAGATTTGAAAACATTGTACAACAGTTTTAATAGTGGCTTATGCACTTTCAATCAATTCATATCAATTGTATTTGTATGGTGCTAAGTCCCTAACATACATTCACATGAAATATATGTCATATTTCAGTTGAGTTGAGAATATATGTGCAATATTTTAATAAACTGTATTTTAGTCACACAACTCATGTTCAAAAGTTTATTGCAGCAGTGGAACAGGCTTAATTTTTTACTCGGTGCACACTTTATATCTTTATTTTTAGACTTAATTCCTCATTGTTGTATTCCCTGTATTGTATTGTATTGTAATTAAACTGCATTATCTGAAGGCACAGTTTCCAACAGTTTCCAAACCCAGCAAGCTAAACGGTTGAAAATCTGATTTGTTGCTCCTACAGTCCTGGTGCACAATCTGTGGCCTGTTCATCCTGTGTGGGTGGTTTCCCTGAGCCAATTAACAGCCATATGTCCCTCATATGATTACTTATGCTATGTTTACTTACACACACTGAGTAACACACACTGACGACTGTACATGTTACTTCTAAGTCATTGCCTCACTGCATTAGAGTTGTACTTGAATTGAATCACTGCACAAATGGATTGAAGGGACTTACTATATCCAAAGTGATTGTACAAACATGATGTATATTTCATGCCTCCCAGTACCAGTGGGCTTTGGAAAAAAATAGAGAACAGTGTGTTTTGGTTTATGGAAGGCATTCCTGATCACAGCCTGTCAAGGTTCACTGGTTACTGTACATCTCCTCTGGACGGCTGGGCCCAGTGGATCAGAAGCCACTGAACTGGCAGGGTTGGTGCTCTGCTGTGCCTTTTGAGCTGCATACAGTATGTCTATTTATACATTATGTACGCAACCACTCACAAACTCAACATATTGACAGTGACAGAGCAATAATCACATGCCTATGCAATATATAAGCATCTATAATTTCAAGTCATGTATATGATCCATGTAATTCATGTGTGCTGAAGTTACAGGCCAATGCAACTATTTCGTATGCTATACAAAATTGTATGTTGTTACAAAAAACATGTGTCGCGTTTGAACATGACAGAATACACTGTGGAGAGATTCTCAGCGCAAAGGTCCACATACTATCTTCAGAGCTTTTCTACTGGATCTCAAGCTCTTTATCCAGCAAAATAAATGATAAACAGGGATATACCGGCTTCTGAGGCCTTCTATCCATTGTCTCTTGTGTGAATGGATAATACTCCCAGCCATAAGCTGCTTTAAAGGATGATTGTGTGCATAACCAACGGTTCCTCTGACCTGATATCTGTTCCTGTTGCCCATGACCCAACTTTAAGCCAACATCATGCCTTTCATAAACCTCGGTATGATACATCAACGGAGGGATTAGTCTAATCCATGTACTGATATTGCATAATAATGTAGGTCCACGCTACCTATATGTGTATTACATAAGATCATAATGGAAACACTTACCATCTGGTTACTATGACGTCTGTGACCCTCTGTATAAATAACAGACGACCTTGCTTCTCAGCCCGGCTATTGCACGCAAGACAACAGATTATGGAGCTTTGTACTCAATTTTACTTTGCCAATCAAATATTAAATAACCAAATCACAATGTACAGTGAAAGAAATAGAGCAGAATAATACAGAAGAGGTTCTTTTCATTTTAAATGCCTTGTCACACACAACACTGTAACACTGTTGGGAATAAATACCCCAGAGTAAACAGGGTATCATTGATTATTATTATGATGATAACTGAGGTAATCATGTCTAGAATCAATACCTGGACATTTGATAATCTTTGTGATAACAAGGGGCACAAAGAACATAATCTCCCAGACAAAATAGGACACACCTCTACTCATGGAATCACTAAAGCACAATAATCCAAGACCTTACATCTTAAATGCTCCGAGTCAGGGTCTGTATTTTTGATATCTTGTCTTCCTCCCTTGACTGGCCTGTGTCAAAAATAATGAATAATAATAAATAGTGCCTACAGTGTGTGATAAAATTACCATAAACAGGAAGTCATCAGGGGGCCTGCTGCTAATTTCTGCCTCTAGCCTCGCTTCTGAGTTAATCTACCCAGGCCTCTGATTTAAACAAACGCAGAGAGAGCATCACTTGGAGGCAAAAACTGTTTTCATCCTTTTGCAGACGTAAAGCGATACAATGTTACTACGGAAGAACAGCAGCCCATTTGATCACGTCATTAAATCCGCCTTCAGTTCCAAAGGTTCCCAAGTCATGCACTTTTAAGTCAAAATCATTTCTGACATTTTAAATGGTTAGCAATAGACTGTATATTCACATGTACGACCTGACAGCCAAAGCATCTTGATCACACCTGGTGGCTGACTGCAGTATAGGTACAAATCCTTATTCCTCCATGTTAGTGCCTGGGACATGGACAAAACTAAAAAGTCAAAGTTCACACTCAATGTACACAGAGAGGGTTTTCTGTCACTTTAAGTTGTTCCTATATTCCTAAATTCCCTGTCAGTCGGGTTTTAGTTGTTTATTTGATGCTATAAAAAACGGGCGAAACCAAACCTCAGTAGTGTTGAATTCCTCAACATTTCAACAAGACAATAGATTATACATAACTGCGAAATCCATTGAGTTAGATGAAGAAGATTTTCAAAACACCAATAATACAACTCGGCTAAAAAGGTTTTGTCTGAATTTGCTCTAGGACCAGGTACTACTCTGAGCTTGGACAAAGCTACAGACATCCAGATCCAGGGCCTCACAAAACAGCCTGTGTCTGTATTAGTTTATGAGGTGCTGGGACATGTGTTCATGTCTTTTCTGTCTTTTCTCTTGTAGGACTTTCACCAAGCTGCTTGTATTATATTGCGTTCGGCGGAGCTGGGCTGTCTGCCAGACAGTGATGCAATTACACTGTTAACAGTCTTTGTGTCAGGCACTGTGAGCTATACACAGGTCGTAGCCTTTGCCTCCCTCACTTTCCAAGATGACATTACACTTGCTCTGTCTCGCTCGCTCTCACAGTCTCGCTCTGTCATCAGGATGGACACTGAAGGCTCGCGAAGGAGACAAGAGATTGTGCCCCTGCTTAAAATGCATTCGACTATCTGGGCATCTCTTTGTCTTGCTGATGCTAAATTTGCCTTTTGTCTTTGCCTTTCTCTTTAACTCCTAGGCTGTCCCTCCCTTTCAACTTATGGTAGCAGTACATCTGATTCATTCTAGCCATATTTCTGTTGTGCTTTTTTTCTAAATGTCTCTTTCTTTTGGGAATGCTGGCATCGACAAGAAATAAACTCAAAGATGTCACAGCTGACAAGAGACTGAAATCTGAAGAGGTGATCAGATACAGGAGTGATCAACATAAATGCAATGTGTCTTCAGCTAACATAAAGCAAGAAGAACTGAACCTTATAGAGACCTACAAACAAAAGGAGTCTCAGAAGTAGGGAAGAGACAGCTCAGATCATTAGATACAATGCTCCGAAGAACAAGTTTGGATGATTCATTTCATTAGACCCAACGAGGGGTAACGAAAAATAAATAAAAAAGTAAAAAAGAGAATTCAGAGTAAAACCTGCAGAAAGATGTATATGTGAATCTACTTTGGTTTGGCTATTCATATTATCTTGGAGGGTCACTGGAGTTCAAGCACACCTGAGAACAGATACCAGTAAATTAAGTATAATCCTGGACAAACTACACGAGAGGGGGCGAAAGACACAGAAACCCAAGAACAAAATTAAGACTTCTATATATAAAAGGAAAACAAAGAGTTAGATGGAGGAGAACTAATAAGTGATCAACTGTGATGGAGAACCAGCTCAATCCTAGTCAGGCAGCAGCTAATCAAAACGCATTTAAACAAATACTCAATTGCAGGCACGAGCCAATTGAGGCGTATTAAATATACAAATACAGGTCGTTTTTGGTCGTATTTGGCTTCATCAGCCGTCATAATGAACCTGGAGCCTTCTGCATTGCATGGATAGCTAGCATAGCACATTAACAGAAGAGCCGCCTTTTGTGTCCTGAGGGAGAAGCAATTGTAGAGACACATTGCTGCAGCTGACACATGGCTGCAGCTGAAAACATCATTTACAAGCTAAAATGAGCTACTCCAGCTAAAGGCAGGCATTCACGCGATTTGAGCCCTATCTTGATCCGATTTCCGAGACACGCAACCCATTATAGAATCGGACCAAAGTTTTGTCATGCCTCGTTTGTCAAGCAATATCCACGGGGTCTGAGGAGCGATCAGACGCTCTTAGGATAGTCAGAAGAATTTCAGTCACAGAATTCTCTGAAATGTTGGTCAGCAATGCTCCGCACAGCTGAAGCACAGTCACGAATTGATTCCCTTGTTGCTTCTGTGCAAATGTCAAAACACAATGATCGGCAAATGAAGTTAATGGCTGGAAGCAATTGTAAAGCAAGTAATAGGGAGAGAAAGGGGTTTTTCCAGTACACTAATTGTAGTCTAGCTTGTGATCAATTGGATCAGTTTGCTTTCCGTCTGCAAAACAGCCGGACCAAAGTGCCTATGTCTTACAAGCCACCTGTCTCCCCATATGCCAACACCTCTGGGCTGTTTTGACACATTTGATTTAGTACAGAAATTTCTCTCTTTTATTATTGATAGCAAAACAACTTTGATTTCTCCTCCTTAACAAAAGCTCAGGTCCGGCGCTGGATTGGACGCTACGCACAGTGTGTCAGGTCGTGTCGGACAATCGGACCATAGAGTGTGAGCACATTAATGATGAGCTTTGGTTTCCCATCTCAGATGATTTACTCATACAGTATCAGAGGGAATTCACATCTCTACTCTCACACACTGTATGTCCTCCTTAAGGTGCACTTCAGAGTCAGGTGGTAATTATCTGTTGCCCCATCACTTTCAGCACATACATTTGACTTCATTCAGTTTGCACAAATTGCACTATTATTGTTTTATTTTCTCTTCAGCTGTTTTTATATATTTTTAGATATATATAATTTATTTTCTATTTTAAATTTTGATATTCTATTTAATTCTATTTTATACTATTTCCTTTTTTATTTTTTAGGTTGTAATTACTGGAGCATTGCTAGAAGAGAGCCTGTGACTCAAGCATTTCACTGCCAGCGACTGCTTAATGTTATTGTTGTGCATTTGATAATAAAAATCTTGAATCTTGAATCTTATACTAATATGAAATTGCTCCTAACAGCAGCTTTAATTTCCTGGTTCCCTGGTTTTCACACTGAAAAAGCCAAACAGTAAGTCACTCCAACTGTCCCTTAAAAGGTTTCAACGGTGTTAAAATTTACTCCTCCAGTCACCTCTGGCTGATACGCGTGGCTCATTAAGAGGCCAGTTCTACTGGGGCAATTAAATTCTTATGTGCGTCTCCTCGGTCTGTCAGAAGAACCTCGCGTTCGGAGACGAAAATGTAAAATAACTACCGTATTCTCAGCAGGGCTATCACGCCCTGGTCATTCAAAGGTCTAAGCCGCTAAGACATCCTTCAGAGCTGTGATTTTTTTTTTTGATGGTGAGGATTTTGAAATCCCATTTAGGTGTTCTGTTATATTTGGCTACCTCCACTTTACTGTGATTTTTTGGAAGTAGCTTTGGTGGCAGCAACCTCCCTGTCGTTAAGAATAAAAAAGACCTAACACTAGGGACAGGATGTGTTCTGTTAAAAATAGGTCACCATGTTCCTGTTCCCACTCCCTAAAACACTTAAAGATTCTTGTCCCTGAAAATCCGTCATCCCTCTTTTATTCTTTGTCTCCATTTTAAATGTAAGATATTACAACTTTTCTTACTTCTTTGACCCTATTTCACCCTGTGCTCTGATCTGGACTTGTAGTTTAAATGCTGTCTTTCTGTACTATTTAATGTTTCGAGCAGATTATTTTAAACACATACAGTAAGCAGACACTCACTCACACCAAGATCCTGAAGTGGAAACACTCTTACTCTGCCAAAAACAACCTTCTGGTGTTCTCAGAGGACCATAACCTTGAATTACACTGCACTCTGGAGTGTGTGTACTTAGTTTTTTCTATGTGTGTGTGCGAGGTGATTAATCAGAGCAGCATCTTCAGCAATGTCAGCCAGGAGGTGATATATGAGAGCTGAAAACCCCCAAAATTGCATACACAATCAAAAGCACACATTACACACACAAACACACTCACAAGCATTCTTACACCTGCAGTAACTTTAGCAGATGAATTGAACTTCTTTTAATTGAGATCTTTGGTTCTGTGCATTATGGTTTAAAACGTATTGCTTTTGCCTCTCATGGCAATAGGCAAGCGCACATACCAACACACACACACACACACACACACATACACTCCATTTCCCATTAATACCCATCAGGTCCAGAACAAACTCACAATTTAGGCATATTGTAAACCATGTTGTGTAAAAGTGTTTGCAGTATAATTGCATATTGTTTTAATGGGGGGGCAGCAACTTGCTTACTAACTGGGTGCACACCAGCACAAATATACACTCAATCCTTAGAGTTCTTTGGTTCCTTGCCCCTTTTTTTGCCTTTTAATCAAGCAAAAAGACAATCAACCTAATGAGTGTAAGTGAGTAAATGTTTTAAGAAGTAGAAGCTTCTCCCGGTGGCCAAAACCCCAGTCGTCCCAAGCTGTTTGAACCACTGGCACAGCCTGTGTCTGAGTATGTGAGCGAGACAGCCGAGGGAAAGGAGAGCATGGGGGACGTCTCTGAATGGTCGACGATGTGGCGGTTTAGAGGTTTAGTGTCTCATATGAACATGAGCGCAGCTTTCCAGTTTCTATCTCACACAAGGAGCTGCCCACCATCCTCTTTTTCAAGTATGTGTCAATGTGGCAGATGGTTGACTCTATTTGTCATAAAAATACCAATATGGTTTAAAACGCAGGGTGGTGTTTTAACTACGGTCAACCCATAAATGTAGGTTTAAATATTTACTTTTGTATATATATAAATGTAATATATAAAACCAGCTTTAATGTGTATCATCAAAAAAACAATCATGTCTAATTTAGTTTACAGCTCAAAAAAGACAAAGTGTGCAGTATCACTTGAAGGCTGTTTTCCTGACTGCTCATCATTCTCTTTATACATCCATGAAATTAAAGATGGTCCGCTTCCTCCCCAATAGAAAAATACCAACCATAAACTCAGACCATCCACAGAGCTGCATGTCTCCACAGTAAAAGACATTTTATCTGTCAGTGCCCCGGATGGATGGATTGTAATCTGACAAACTAAAACTCCTCACTGTGTTGTAGTTAAAAACGAATCAGCGTTAATGAGAAAATGTGAGCGAACGTAAAAGACCAGCGATTCTTCTCCAGCACAACAACTCAGCTACAACAACTGTAAGTGCTTCAAACTGCAGCTCCACTTTTGATTGCTGATTTCAAATGAAAATGATCATGCACTTAGCTGGCAGTTTATTGTGAGTGACATGAGATGACCTCGATGAACAATCTGCCGTAACATTCTTTTAGCTGCGTTTTTTGTACAAACACTGACCCATTATCTAAACTTATTTCGGAGGGTTTCGACAAAATGTGGAACGACTTATTATCTTGTTGGGAATTTGACAACAATTTCAGACCTTAAATCTTTTGGTAGTGTTTCCACAGCTAGAACGGTGAATGATCACTGCTTGTCCACGTCTTGATGCTTGAATGGTCTTTCTGATACTGGAATGTGACCTACTGGGGTTGTTATTCCTTTTCTCACATTGGTTTAAGCACAAATTTCACATTCTTAGCACCCTGTAACTTTTTTCAGCTGATTTCTATCAGTGAGGGTAGGCTCAAAGACAGAATCCTCTCTCTGGATACACAAGTCAACAAAACTACCTGCCAAGTGTTTGCTGGAGGGGACTCAAGACGACAAGTCGCCGCTTAAATATTTACTCTACTAATAGTATTAACAATCCATCGTGTGGCTGAAGAGAAAGCTTTCTTTATTTCCCGCCAAACAAACTACTGAAAAAAAGATTAGCTGACGAATTCAGAACTGGATGTGGATTTGTTTTTGAAAATCAGTTTCTCTATGGATCCCTTAAAGCCGGAAAAGGCCGTAGGAAGCTCTCAGCAGAACTATATATCTCTACGCTTCTCCTCCACACAGCAACTTGTTTTTGTGTCTCTCCGCTGCTAAGTGCTAAAAGCTCTTAATACAGCGGTGACAGGTTGCTCAGTGCCTCTGTGGCCAGTTACTGACGATGCACTTTAAGTTGATCACAGTATGTAATAACAGTAAATTAATGTAAACTCATGACCACTAGTGATGCTTAAGTGCGGTTTACACCTATGCGATGAAGCTGAAGAGGTATTTAAACCTGCAAAGTAAGAACAGTCGTAGTGTGATAAGAAAGTAATGCAAAACTTTTAAGAGGACTTAAATATCCTTCAAATGGTTAAAAATGGGTTAACATTTTAAGAAGACGTTTATTCACATTGTTTGTACATGAATACCATCATGATTTAACAGGTGTTAAAACTGTATATCAAAACATATTCTGTTTTTTGAAGGGGAAAAAGAATGTTTCTTTTTCTACACACCTGGGAGGCTGCAGTGTTTTTATTCATTCGAGTAAAGCTACTGTTGTGGAAACAGCAGCTAAGCCTTGTGTGATTATTCCTCCAGGTCCTTCAGGTACGTTGGAAGATTCTGTCATGTATATAATATGTTATCACTTTCTATCGTGAATACAATGTGTTGTCAGATGCTGCAATGTGTAGCACGCGTGTGTGTGCGTGTGTGTGTGTGTGTGTGTTCACCTTCCCTGCAACATGCTGTCACACTGCTGCCCACTAAGCATGCCACATGTCACCACTTTCCTCTCCAAGCCACGCAGGGGCTGAAACGCACACCTTCGAACAGTCCCCTCGAGCACAGCTCAAAATCAAGCTCACAACGGCAACACGCTCTTTTCAACTCCACACTGAGATGTGCGCGGTGCACGCAGTTTGCGACGGCGGGGAACAGTCTGCCTTCTGATTGATTGCTGCAAGGTCAAACAGACAGGTAAAGAGAGATAGAGGGAGGCAGAGAGATGGAGAGGAGGAGTGATTTGGTTCCATCTCTCCCAGTGTGTCATTACTGGGTGATTATGGCGGTAATGACCCCTGTAACTCTAACACCTGTCAACTTCACATACGCACTGTTTCACTACCCTCCTGACTCTCTATTTCTCCATCCTTTAGTGTGAGTGGTGGTGACCTGGATCACTTTATAAGGGTGTGGGACTTCACAGGGGTCCTTTTAAGAGGGTCCACGGGTCTCTTGTAAATAAAAGAAGTAAACATTCATTACTTTATTTTGCTAAACATTATAAGGGTTTCTGAAAGCAAAGGAGAGCTGCTCCCTTGACAGAAATTTGTATGTTTGTAATATGACGCTATCGTTTTTTAAGACCCACGACTTGAAATGCATCCTGACCTCCTGGAATTTAAAGTCGGTAAAGAAATACACAGTATGAGAATGATATATTTTTTTGTTCACTGTGCAGTCGCTGACCACAAGCATGTTCATGTTAAATTCAAGTTTCAGACAATGGCAGGAGAAGGTATATTGAGAGACTGCAGCTACAAGGATGAAACCAACATGACTAAGAAGATTTAGACACGGATGTTGACGCGCCTGCTGAGTCGCCAGCCACGGCCCGGGGTGAGAGATGTGCTTGAGGAGGAGGAGAGCGGATTTCGAAGAGCAGGAGTCAGCAACACCGAAAGCCAGACATAAAGATTGACCTGATGTTACTCTGTAACAGATTAAAAAGCTTTACTTTGACGAAAAATGAACTAAAACATTAAATGTGCTTGGTGTTTTCAGCCATATCCATTTTTTCAGGGCAGTGGAACTGATTTGCAATGAAAGCCAAAGATTTAAGCTCTCAGGTGGTTTTATTTCATGTTCCTATCGGCTCCGGAGGCTGAGAAATAAAGGTTTTAGTGAGGGTTAAACTGTTCAGAAAACCCTCAGGTTTTAAGGGATTGTTGTCAACTGTGCTTTGGCTTTAGATGCTTATTTATAATACGAATCAGGTCTTCATGTAATAAAACAGCTGTTCCCAGAGATGAAAAATGGGCTCCAGAGTGTTCCTCTTTTGGTCCTTCTTTACTTTTCTTTCCGTCACGCACTTGGCACGTCATCAATATGGCCATTTCGTTTTGGGTGAACCCTCTGGATAATCTCCTGCCGATTCTCACTTGGACATGATCCAGATATTTTACAACACAGAGTCTTGTACGAGAAATTAGGGAGAGTGTTCGCAGCATCTGACACTGGCATTTGTGTTCTCACATACAGCTCCTACTGATGATCTCAGGACATCAGTGCTGGAAAGCAGCAAAGGTACGGGTATAAGTTTTGGGTTTATTATGGGAATCAATTTGCCCAAAAAAAATCCACAGTGTGCAAGAAGTTGCAAAAGTGGAATTGGTGGAAAAGAAATTTACCTTTAGAATGTTGCACAATGCTTTTCAAGTCTTAGATTGGAGCCGTATGATTGAGGAACTCCCTGTACCTGACAGTGGAAATCTGTGTGACAGTGAATGAATGTGAGGAACGTCTCAGCTGGAAAAGAACACTGTGCTCAGGAAAAACACCCTCCTCGGACAAATGACAAATGAAGTGACAGCTAAAGATGCCGTGCAGTGAGACGTAAAAGCTGACAAGAGCCTGTTCAAACAGAGGTGCTGCAGGATCCAGTGTCGCGTTCATGTTTACAAAATTTACTAAACCAAGCATTACCTTAATTGGCAGCTAAAATCCCTCTTTTACTACATTTACCACAATGGTTGTGCGAGGCTAAATGCACCACCTAATTTCCCCTCAAATTTAAATATACATTAACATTCATCCAACATATTCTGAGGCTGATATGACCCTCTGCCTGAAAACCTCCATCCGTCGAAGGTTAGATTTCAGGCAACTCAATTACTTTCAATATAGAATTTGAGGGCCAAATAACCCTAACCCTAACCCTAACTACCAGGTGTCAGTTTTTAACTCAAACTATTCTCGGCAAAGCTGAGTATGTGGGAATAATATCCAATGTAACTTTAGTGGAGCATATTCACATGTCAAACTCCCACTACATGCCTAACGCTGAGGGACAGGTACTTCTCCATGGCTTCAGTGTAAAGTAGCTCCCAGTAGGTGCACAGTAATTACATTACCATTTGTGGCCGCTTCATTATCTGACTTTAAGGAACAGATCCTTTCATTTTCTAAATTACTGTGACAGGATGCAGGGGATGAAGTGGGACATTTTCAAAATAGCTAAATAAACAACAACTCTTCCATTTGGTAAATGACAGACAAGACATTATGTAAATGTGTCAGAATTTGAATTTTTATAACAGTGGCGGCCCATACAATCCAATGGACATTTACCATCGCTAAAAGCCTCTTCACATTAAGCGTCCGTCTCTTTTGTTGGGGAGACCAATGGTCGGGCTGATACTGCTTTCTTTTGTGTGCCTGGGCGTGTTGTGTGTTTGTGAACTGTTTGTCTGAATTTGCGTATGTGCCAGGGTGCGCAGATCCCTCTGTCCCATGTTGAAACATCTCAATTATACCTCTGCACTTTAATGTATTCCCCTGTTTGTGTGTGTGTCTGTGTTTTTGTGTGTGTGTTTGTGTGTGTGCGCGTGCACTATGTGGGATCCATTATGCCCCTGGTTTGTCAACGAACACAGCGGCAGGGCTCACAGCCAGGACTGAGACCTATCAAATGCATGTGTGCACCACTCAGTGGGAAATAAAATTCTGGCAGTTTATTGTTTTCTATCAGATTAACCCCCAAACGCATAATGACATTAACAGGGGTACTTTTAATAGGTGACTCTAATGAGGGAGGTAACAATTTACCTTGTCAGTATGTGTGTGTATGTGTGTGTTGTTTCTTCACAGTCATTCCTCTGGCAATTACTGTCATCGCACACTCACTTCTCTCTCTCTCTGTAACGAGAAGCACAATGAGACAAAAACCACTGTTGTGTCTGTGTGTCTGTACTCTCCGTGTGTATCTGTCTGTGTCTCTGATCACATCATTATAAACCTAATGAAGATGCTAGCTGGCAAAGTTAACCTACGGCTGTGTTATTCCCATTGTGAAACACACACACACACACACACACACAGGAGGGGTGTTTAGAGAATTGGTTTCAAAGCAGTTCCCAGCTTGCCCACTGTGAACTGAATTAAACTGTACAGGCATTTCAAACAGGCTAATAAATGTGTGTGTGTGTGTGTGTTAGTGTGTGTGTGTGTGTGTGTGTCTGTAGCCTGATTGGTTTTAGGGTTAGGGTAAGGGGCTAGGGAATGTATTACATATGTCAAGGATAGTCTGCCATGGGGTAGTGTGTGTGGGTGTGTATGTGAGAAAGAGAGAAAGCAAATGAGAGAGATTTAGTTCTTCTCTACACGTTTCATTGGCGTGACCATCAGGTGGAAAAATGGAAAATTGAATCGAAGTGAGAGACAGAGAGAATTCAAACTGAGCTGAGAGTTGAGGGGAAAAGGGGGGGGGGGGGTGGCAAAGACAAATGAAGCAATCAGACTGTGTGTTACCAGCAGCAAACAATCTTTAGAATAATCACTGAGCTCAAGCAGCAGAACCGTGTCAATGCCAGGCTGGTAAGGGATCAGTAAATCAATGAATATATATATCAGTAATCATCATAGTGTTGTTTAATTTTAACTCATTCAGAACAAATGTGTTCAAAGATGTGTTAATCTTGGAGGGGACGGTTGGAGGGGCTGAATCGAGTTGGCTGCCTGAACCAGCTTACAAGCGGAACTCCATTTTAGAGCCGTCAGGATCTCTACAGTGTTAAACAACAGAAAATAGCCGACTCTTAAACCCTCCTGGTAACTGCTTTGGTTCTCTCTCTAGCTACGATTGCAAAGTGATGTCACACGGGGCTTGGCTCCTGAAACGGCCGCAGGTTCAATTACAACCCCGCCCTTCTGCATGTTTCCCAGCTATACGCCTAAACACTGTCCTGTCATAATCATAAAAAAACGTAAAAAGCCCCAAAAGGGGTTATAAAATTATTTGAACTCTGCAAAACACAACACACAGCTTCCATGCCTTAACAGATTACTGAATGAATACTTGAATGATTCTTCTCCTTCATCTTTCCTCTCCTTCTCTTCACTCCACCTCTCTCTCTTCTTCCCCATGGACCCTCTGCGTCTCCATTGGTCCTCAGTGCTGTGCTGTGCTGTGATGCAAACTGTCACAGTTGCGACTCTGACCTCTGCTGTGCTGTGTCTGCCTCCGTCTCCATCCCATGTGCATATCCCACCATTCCCCTTCCTCCGAGACTCCATCGGTTCTTTCATGTGTCTCCTGTTTCTTCTCCTGCTCACATGTCCCACCTCCCTCCTCTTCTCCCCTGTGACTAAACAAGCATCTTTTTGCTCGTTTTTACGCTTTCCTTTCTCTCTTTTCCGCTCATTGTTTTCTCTCCTTTTGTCCATCCACTCCTCCTTTCAATTACCGTGTCTGGACAGCATCTGGCCCAGTGTGTGTGTGTGTGTGTGTGTGTGTCTAGGTGACCAGGTGGCTAGGCTGTGTTGTCGTGGGTTCTTGTCATTCTGAATGGAACAGATGCCAACAAATAACAAGTCGCTGGCTTCCCCTGCAGGTTCGGAGACAAATTAGAAACGCAGTCCCATTTTCTGTCAGGACCTTCTCTGTGTCACTCTGGGCTCTGACTGAAACAAATGGCTGCATGTGAGCAAATTATCACCATCTTATCTAATCAGACAGTTTAAAAAGAGAAAATCTGACTTATTGAACATCAAATGACCCGTGTTTTGTATTAAAGGAGACATGTCATGCTGTTATAAAGGGTTTTTCTGAAAAAGGTTTAAATATTCTAATGTTCAGCAAATTTTCCTCATAATATCCATCGCTTCAGCTCCTCTTTTCAGCCTCTGTCTGAAACACTTGTTTTAGCGCCTGTCTCTTTAAGAACCTTCTCCTTGTAAAGTCAAATCTCTTGGGCGCGTTGAATTCTACTCAAAGCTACACTTCAGATTTGCCTCGCCACAGGAACGTAATGCTCAATTCATCATTTCAGCCATGGGGAGTTACTGTATCTATGGCCTCTTCTGAAACGCAAGGAAGCCTCTGCCAATCAGCAGCCACTTATTTATATCTCTGACGGATGATTGAGCAGGAACTCCATCCTGCTGTTTCATTAGGCTAAGTTGCCTCATCATCGTTTTTCTGTAAGGTCGACTCAGCATGAATCTGCTCACAGCCAAACCGATATTACTCTCCAATGTAACATAACCATGAACGATGCACCTTTCGCTGTGCGTCTGTGAGAGGCTGCAGTTTCTCACTTCAAGAAGGAGCGAGTGAGTGTAAGTGTGAACAAGTTTGTCAAACACAGTGAATAAACCATTTGTTCACATGTACAAACTGTTCACCAATTCAGATGTGGATGTTTACATTAATTAGCCATTTATTTTTGTTTAAAGTCTTTCCTAGGCATCCGCATTTCTTATGTAGTTTGGGGATCAGCAAACATGTGACGTGCCCCTTCACCAATTGGTTTGATGTGTAAAAGTGTGTTTCTCTTTCCATTGTATGACTGTGTGGTACCTGGGGGCAGCTGTGGCTCAGGAGTCAGGGTGTGACGTCCACTAACAAAGAGGTGAGTAGTCGAGCCCCAGCTCATCCCTCTGTGTGCTGAAGTGTCCTTGGGCAAGACACTGAACTCTTGATTGCCCCTCACAGCTGTACTGTCAGTGTGTGTGATTTGTGAGAGAGAAAGGGCTGCACATACAGAATATCCACTGTATGAATGTGTGTGTGTGTCTGTGTGTGTGTGTGTGTGTATGGCAAAACTGTACTATAAGAGCTTTGCGTGTTCACTTTATAGACCAAAAAGTAAAAATTGCTCCTTGCAGAATTTACAGTTTAACTGTTTCCCTTTCTCTGTTATTCGTTTTTTACTGAATAAAAATAGAAAGAGAAACCTCCTCAAGTTCTCCTGAGTCACACCTCCTCCAGGTTACAACTATTAATTTATAATACTGATCATATTTTCATTCCCGTGCTAATACTTCAGCTGACACTTCCAGTGCAATCCTATTGCTTAGTCATCGGCTATTGTAACCCCTCTCAAATTTGATTGATAAAGTGTTTTTTGTAACCTCAAATTGTTATTCAGATGAACAGCTAGCAGGCAGGTGTGAATTGTTCATTTATCACTTGAAATAATTGGAAATAACTGTAGAACATGTGTTTTGTGTCCTTACTGGTGGTAAACAGAGACAAAGCCGATCACTCCCGCTGTGATACTCCTCCATCACTTACGATCTCACAATAAACATGAACCTCTTTCTGTTACTGGATGCCAAGCTTCCATTATGAAGTCGTTGTTTTGTGAATGTTTGCGCCCTCCTCCTACAGAGGATCAGGTTTAATGTTTTCTCTGCACAAAAAATGGCACGAGTGAATGTAAATTACCTCATTGTAGAACAGTAGGGCCCGGCTTCCCCTGTGACCGGCTGGCAGCCGTGGAGCTGATGGTTGAGAGATGAAATGAAGAAAGAAGATTAGGAAACCTGATATCAAACTTCTTATAGGGTATTTTAAAGCCTCTTAGGGCCTCTCGCTAACACTTTACCCCCCCCCCCTTTCTCTTGAAGTGCTGAATAAATGATGAAATTCAATCTGGCTCCACGAACACTCCAGTATTTTGTTTCCCTACCTATTCCAGCCTGGGTTACATTCTCTATTTTCTCATTCAGGAT
>CM028869.1:3101465-3120995 GCA_016801935.1 Platichthys stellatus
GGCCTGGGTGGAACATGCCGAAGGCACAACATTCCAGATTTTTGTTTACAACGACTCCGTCGACTATTAACAACAACAAATCTTTGGAATTTAATTATCCTTCCAAGTTAACGTTTTCTGCACATTGCACAAGGAGGCTGTCAGGAAAGGTTCCTGAAAATGTCAGCGGCAACTGACTCGGTTGGCTGCGTTCTCACATTCAGCCTCTTTGGAAAATCTTACAGGAGGACATTCAGGAAGCAGCTTAACGCTCATTGATGTGATTGTGTGTTTGATTCCTGCTGCTGCAGCTTCTCAATTGGACTATGGTGGATAGTCTGCCCTGCAGCTCCTCGCTCATTTAACAGCATCATCTCAGCCTGTCACTGTTTTTGTCCTACGATAAGTTGAGTTTGTTTCTGTTTCCATCTGCCCCTCTGTCTTGCAGGCACCGTTTCCTAACCATCAAGCACATCAAATATGGCCGCCATGTGACTAAAGCAAATGTGATAATCCTTGTGCATATGGCGCTCGCCGAGCACAGCGAGAGGCCGGCGGCAATCGGCTAGTGTTCTCGTCCACCACACAAAAGGTTGAGCTGGTTTCTGTTTTGCTGATTGGAATCACAGCCGCTCCACCCATCTACGTCCTGAAGGCAAAATGAATATTCCTACCAGTTTAGAACCCAGACATGAATATTTATATTGGTTAACACCAGATATGCAAATGAGCCAGCCAACCCAGATGGCTTCAGATCACGACATAATGATCACACACACACTTGCATGCACAACCACACTCGTCAATAAGCAAGCAAACCCACTGTGATGTCTTCTTTCCGAATGGAAAAGACAACATGCCTCACATCGGAAAGAAAAAGTGGAGACAAAATAGAAAGAGATTAAAAAATGGCTGCAGAATTTAGCTGCCAAACCACTGATATTGACATCCACAAGATGTGCCCCGACAAGTTCAGACAACAAACACATGCTGATGCGCCAGGAAAGGGAAGAAATCGGGGTCAATACATATTTTCAAATGTAAACCATATGTATTTAGCTGTCTTGTGTCGGTGATCAACATGGGCTTACTGCAAGATTAAAGCTGGTCCTCGAGGATGGCTGGCAGTGAAGCGCTGCCAAAAACATACCCAGGCTCCTCAAGTCTACAAGGTGGGATGATAGGAATGACAAGAATACAGCTTAATGCCACATACACAGGGGAGGTTGGGTTGGAACAAGAAACACTTAACGTGTGTAATACTGAACACAGACCTGCCAATGAGGGCTGTGACATATTCAACTCAGAAACACTCACAGACACACAATAACATGGATCTAACCTTAAATCTAAGGTGGTAACGGGGTGCACATGCAAGAAGGTCACTCTCACACGAAACAAAATTCAGGTGACACACAGACTAAAGAGTGAAATTAATATGAAAACACAAACAAACAAAACACACTCAAATTCACATACAAACCCAGAGCTAATACAGACACTGTAAAAGTTTCAATAAGCCAAAACATGTTTACATTCATGATAGTAGCATGTCCATAGTTTGGCAGTTATAGTTTACCATCTTCAGCCACTAACTCAAGCATGTTTACATTTGAACACTGACTAAATGTTTCTTCGAGGTTAACGTCCTTTTAGGATTTTCTCTTTTCTGATTCTGTGTAATCCTCATTAATTCACACCTCTTCCATTCCAGAGAGAGAGAGAGAGAGAAACTGTGTAGATACACTGAACAGGATCAGATATTTCCTTTGAGCCAAAGCATCGCTAACAGGCTTATCTCACCACATACTGTGTGTAAACTGTGTATGTGGGGTCTTCTGAGCGTAGGTTAACGTGCTGCAGATGAGAGAGAGAGAGAGAGAGAGAGAGAGAGAGAGAGAGAGAGAGAGAGAGAGAGAGAGAGAGAGAGAGAGAGAGAGAGAGAGAGAGAGAGAGAGAGAGAGAGAGAGAGAGAACTGGACTTGTGTTCTGATGCAGGATTAAGGTCAACTAGCCAGTTGTCTCTAAGCTCAACATCACCTGTGACCACAGACACACACACACACACACACACACACACAAACACACACACAGAAAATACAATCTTTGCGGTGTCACTGTCAGTTCTCAGGAATGATCACCTCAGTGTCTTCCTGGTAGGGGACAGGCCCTGCCTCACAAGACTGAATCCATTCCTTCAAAGCAACATATCTTTTAAAGAGGCACAAAGAAATGCAGCAGTAATAGATCCACTGAAAATGCACTAATAAGTTTTTGCTGTATTGTGCTGTGTGCAAAACAGTTGCAGTAGCATTGGTAGTTTATTTTTATTGCCGTCAGAATGAGGTCATGTGGAGCAAACAAAGCTCAACTGGGTCGCAGGCTGTTACTCACTGTGTGATGCTGTGTACCTGGACCTGGTAACCCCCCCCCCACCTGGCAGAGAGGCATGAGCGTGGTGCTTTCACTGACTCGTGCTGCTGTGCATTCACATCTTCATTTATGTCTTTAAAATCGCAGAGGCTGGTGTGTTGACTAGATATGTAGAGCAATAAAAAATCCCCGGTTGTCTTTAACATTATATCGGTGGTTTCTATACAATCCAGTAAGCATTCCTTTAGCCTTTCATGCACTGGGTTTCCTTCAAGGGGTGAATTGATTTCCCAGCGTGAAAACATTTTTTTGATGAGACCAGTCACAGAACTCACTTTAAGACAGCAAACACACACACAAGACAACAATGCCACAATCAAATCGAGGGTGATTGAAGCATGATTGGATTGTTTGTTTAATATGTCTTTTCAATTATGGCTAAGCAGTGCAATACTCTGCCCTTGTCTCTCTTGCAGATTTATAGATTTTGTTTTTGTTACATTTCATGTACACTCGTTTTTTCACAACTTGTATGGTGTTTATGGCACCAGTTAAGATTCTTCTGCAGTGGAAAACAATCTAGGAGGTTGGAAAGGCTGAGCTCCAGTGAAACACTGCTAATCAGCTGGGTTACAGGCAGAGACGCCCTGGATTAAGCTCCTGCTGTGTCACTGCAGCAAGGTGGGGAATCAAAATACCGCAGGTCAACAAACAGAGTTTCAGCTTGAGTTCGACCAGGCTCTATATTTATATATCCTGAATTTTATTTTGATCCGCACCAAATTGGAAAAACAAAAAAAGACCATTCTCATAAATATGATAGATATTTTTCATCAATATCATTGAATTCATCTCTCAGATACCAAGGAACATTTTAAACACAGCTTATCTCGCAATATGAAAGAAATAACAAGTAGTTTTTGCATAATCCTGCTAACAAACACCTGAATACAAATGAAAACATGAACTTTTAGCAGAGGTGATAATCACGCTTGCACTGCACACCGACCACACCCTACTGCGATCCAAGTGTGAGACAAAACAGTTCAACCTGTAGAGGTCTGTGCAAAAATACTTCTCCATATAACATCTAGACTGGAGTTACACTTCGAAGTTGTGCACTCTGAAGTGAATCAGCTGCCCGGGAGCAAGGCATCAGAATAACAGCCCTACTATAAATGAATTACATGATGCATCCTGGAGCATATCCTGAAAACTGTAACATATGCACAGCTGTCCAAATACGTGTGTAAAGGTGAGGTAAAATGTCCCAGGGGTCTATTATATCTCTCGTAAACGTGCTGACTCACTCTGCGCTGCCGGTAAATGGTTGAGTCATGCTTTCGCTTCAACTCCCAGAGGGCAGCTACGGTAATGTTGTACATCTTTTTATCAGCCCACTCTGTGCCAGGTTAGATGGTTGCCTACATATGGAGAGGTTTCGTGTCCATCCACGCTGTACTTTGTATCTGTGAGTGCTCCCACTCCATGTTGACCAGAGATCTGCTGGACTCCTGCTCCATAAAGGAGTTGCTGTTTTTCTTCAAGCACTCTGATGGGAGGCCATGTTATGAAGCCTGGGAGGGCAGGAGTACAAGTTAAAGTTCGATCCCGTACAGGACTCTGCAAGAAAAACCTAACAACCTATTGGTGGGGGAACGTTGACAAACTTGTTGCACAAAAAAGATAAAAAAAACTGAATAGAAAATTGAAGAGCAGCCGTTTCACACAGGCACAGAAGCAACGTGGGCACTAGGAGCTGTAGCTGGGGCCCCCGACATCCAAGAATTAGCAGGGTATCTTTGAGTGTCTTGAATAAAGGACAAGGGGGGTGGGGGGGTTGTCATAAAATTCTCCCTTTACTGCATTTTCTTCTTTTACAGTCAGACTCCAGTGCAAATCACTCCAAAGATATATGTCAAACTCTGTTTGCACATAAGATGTGGAGGCTAATGTAGCCTAAAGGCAGTGCAGGGTTTTACTACATGCAGCATATGGACAAAAGCCATAACAACACTAAGGCAGATTAAAAGTCACAATCATGAACATCTCTGCGTAAGATCTTCTACAATTGCTGTTGGGACATCACGTTATACAAGCTGCAAATAAAGAAATGGAGTCAGATCCAATGGGGAGGGAAATAATCTGCTAACTTTAAACTGCTTGAGGCGGAGTTATCATAATAAATAACATAAGAACATGTTTGACATATTAGGCTCATTAGAATAAACAAACTCTCCAACCCAACCCTTCACTGTGCTTCAGTCTTTTTCCAAAGTATTATTTTTATCACCAGCAATATTTCAAAACCCCCAAACTAAGTTTAGCTACTGACACACAGATCAATCACAGCCGTGTTTCCTGTGATGTTTTTTTTTCCTGATTAAATCCTTCAAAGAATGGAGCAAGAGAAAATAAAGACATTTTGTAAAGGAGGACACACAGCAGAGGTGTAGTTTACAGGTAGAAGGACTTTAAATGCAGCCAGTTAATCTGTGTGTGCGCCTGTGTGTGTGTGTGTGTGTGTGTGTGTGTGTGTGTGTGTATTTGTGTATTTGTGTGTTTGTGAGTATGTGGGTGTATCAGCAGGGTGGCTGGGAGGTCAAGCCATCCTGACAGACAGTCAAAATGACAGCTCATTATAGGGGACAAACAGCCCCTAAGGGTATGAATACACACACACATACACACACACACCCACACACAAACACACATACACATACACACAGTTTCATTAGCTTATCCCATTGTATTATACGGAGTGTTGAACTAATTCATCAGACCAGAAGCAAAACCATCCAATATGTAACTTTTCTTCTTTGTTCTTCTGCAAATATCACAACATTGAAACAAACTCCTCTGATCACTTTGTAATTACAGATCCAGGATCAAGGCTGAAGCCGCGTCATGGATCGTGATTGAGGTGGCAACTGATCGTGGATCATGATTAAAACTAGATCCCTCACATGTGACTCTCTCTGAGGTTTCTACGCTCTGTCTCTATTAAAAGTGTGTCCTCACTCTTGTTGACGGCTAAGAACAGAGGATGTGATAACTTGTTAAAACCCTATGAGCCAAATTGTGATTATGGGCTATAAAAATACAAATTGAATGATTTAAACATTTTTTGTTTGATTGCATTATAAAGCAAACCCATACCTAACCTCACATGTATTTTTAATCACATTCCACACTAAATTAGAACAACTGGTCTTTTTAACTAACCAGCATCATACTGTTGACACAAAGATAATGTGGTGGTGAGACTACAAAATCTTGGAAAGACATCGGGTCAGTCCATGTATCCAAGGTAACCCATGGATTGGCACATCAATGTGGAGCACTTTCACTATCATACATCATGTGGGGCCAATTGGGGTTCAGTATCTTGCCCTAGGACACTTCGGCACACAGGATGGGGAAAGCTGGGATTGAACTACTGACCCTCTGGTCAATAGACAACCTGCTCTCCCCCCTGAGCCACAGGCCTGAGCCTCAGTCCTGAGCCACAGTCCTGGGCCACACTGCTAAGATACAACAGTGTTTTTTGGTTAAACGTTGACAAAAAACTGTGGCAAGATACAAATAATCCTTAAATACTACGATGCATAAAGTCTTCACAAATATACTGTATAAGTTAGGTCTTTACAGGAACCGACTTTATCCCAGTTTATAAGGATTAAATGGAACAATTTAGTCTATACTAAAAAATAGGTCAAAGGTCAGACTCCCTTTTCCTGTAAACTGCCAGAGGAGGAATCCAGGGTATCTGCTGTTATCTGGTCATCAAGTGCCAGGGGCTTAATCATGAGCCCTGAGCAGCCGGAGCATTACAGTCAAGTTACTACCAGTGCAGGATTAAAGTCATCCATCACAGAGTTCCATTACTGCTCAAGAAATAATGAACTCGGATGCTAAACATGAAAACAGTATCCTCAAAATTTACAGGAAACCGCCTCAAGCCATATCAAAATCCTCCAGCCAACTACATCAAGGCATCAGTGTTTTTGGTGAGTAGCAGCTTTCTGAGCTTTGGTTAGGTCCAAGTAGAAAGATTAAATAAAATAAATAAAAATACAGCCAACAGCCTGGATTAGCGGGCTGCTATTTATAGTATTTGGTGTAAAAGCTAGCTAAGTGGGATGCAGTGATTTGGAAGTCATCCCTGCTTATAAAGCAGATGGCTAAACCTTAAGTAGCCAGTGCGGGCAGCCTACGGTAGATTTGATGCAAAAACACTTTACAAGAATCGTTGAAAATTAACAAAACACATTAGGATGCAAATGACAAAAAGAATGCCAACAAATCAGACTTAAGTAAGTGAAGTCATTGCAAATGGTAGAGAATGGTCATTCCCAAATAGAAAAGCAAACACAAATCCTCCGAGTGATCTTAACAGTAAACACCAACAGTGTACTGAAGAGTACTGAAAGAGGATCATCAGATTAAAAATGAAAGAAAATGCAGCGAAATGTAGGCATCTTTCTCCCATTTCATTGAGGGAACAAAAGGTAGTTTAGTGGACATTTTGTGACGCGTCACAGTTGTTCCAGAACATTCTAGCCACTGCCGCTGTTTATTTAGTTATTTTTATCTGTACAATTTGTTTATACATCAACAGTCCTAAATAAAGGCCCCAAGTTGAAAAATACTAAAATTCCCCTTTAATGAGACACCGGAACTCTGACATACAGGATGGAATATTCAGACACACAGCTTTTACATTACCACATCAACGGACCCACTCTCTATTTATAGACACTTTAAACCCATTTGGTTCATTTCTGTGTGTCAGAGAAACTCCACTATGTAAAATACTTTTAACACTTAGGCTGAAGCTACAATTATAAACTGAAAGTGTCTTTTTCCGTGCAGCAAAATGGCAGAGTCACATCTCAGAGAAGCAGAGACTTATCACCTAATGAAGAGACGGCAACATGGAGTTAAATGGCACCATGGAGGATTTGTCGTCAAAGCAGGAACGCATATGCGCCTGTTCGGTAATATTTCAGATTAAACCTGGTGACATTAACGAGACTGCAAACGTTATGTGATGGGGGAGGCAGCAGCTGGTGGCAACACTCCTCCTTCAAGGGCAGCACCAGAGTGAGGCAGCTAACGCTTTACTGCAGAGGAAGAGCTCCACAGACACTGAGCCAACACGTTCTTTATACATTTGCTGCAGTTATCCGTGACACCAGTGTTGTCATATGTTTATTACCTGCAGGGAACATTTCCACACGGGAGGCTCTCTAGTCCACCGCCACAAAAAGTCACGCCGACCCTGATTTTTGAATCACACAAGAGTACAGTGATTTCAAACGACCACATTCAGTGTTGAGGTCACTGAGGTCCAGACTTCTTTATTTTTTCTGAGGTGTATATAATGTGAATCATGATATAATGGCCTAACAATAACTTTAGTGATCAGAATATTATGCACTCCTTAGATGACGTGGTTTCACATCTACAGAATCTTTACTTAGCATAGTTGTTATTTCACTATGTGAAGGAATATAAAATGCAGCAACATCTGCATGATGCAGGTAAATTGAACATTTGAATGTGACCCTGGCTCGTTAGTTTTATTTGGTTGAATTTAACTAGTTAGCTAAAGTTGATTCCTTCCACTCAACGTCAGATTGAGTTTTCAACCAAAGTTAAAACATTGAACTTTCAATTTAGTTTGTAAGAAGGGTTGAGATGCATCTTCCGCTGTTGTGCCCTACATGGGTTGTTCACTGCAAGATGATCCCGGTGGAGGGTGGGAACATTTCTGCTTAAATATCAACTGATCCTGTGTTCACTGACACAGAGGAAATACAAACACTGCATCAGTCAAAGTGCAGGAGGGAAGAGATACGGGACAGGACAAGGAGATTGAGAGGAAAAGAAAGAGAGAAGGTGATGGAGAAGAGGGAGAGAGAGAAAGGAAGAGAAAGTCAGATAGAATCAGCGATATGTCCCTGTGCTATTCAAAAACAATACAAACTGCCATGATCACATTCGAACTATGTGATCTAAATTACCACAGACTAACTGCAACATTTAAACTAATTCCCAAACATTATTGCTTGACAAATATCTATCCTACTGCCAAAGCTATTTTCAGTTCTCTGATATTTGTCCACCCAACTTTGTAAAACACATATGTGGATCAGGATTGCAACTAACCTACAATAAAAATGTAGTTTAGAAATGAATAAAAAGGAAAGAAAGGGAATAGGTCTTCTGAATAGCAGCCTTTGCAGACCTGAACCAGAAAATGCACCCAATGCTAGTGCCTGCTGTGGGGTGCTAATCTATGTGTGAACAGATGGCACTCGCTAACAAGCTAGGCTAAATGTAGCTGCTGCTGGCATGAGCCAAGACTGATCTCTGACTTCCTGATCCCAAGCCTCTTAATTAAATGCACCATTTAATCTACTCAGCTTTCAGTCCCTCTGCTCCAAAAAACAACAGCGTTCATCACTGATGACCTCCTCGTCCCGCTGATTAGAGCATCACAGCACTGCAGCAATTACAGTGACAGAAAGCCTCACATTCTACAGGTCCTGCTTCTTAAATGATCATTATCCTGACCAATTATGTTGTTGTGGATAATAACTGTTACCAGTGTGTAATTATTGTTACATATTTTATTTTTCTGAAACATAATATGCCTCGAAAAGAACCTGGGTTTTAACAGTGCCAATCATTGGATGGTCCTGTTTACTAACAGAGGATAAAGGGATGCAATGAAAATGAACACATGGATGGTTCATAAACGTACAGCGAAATCTGCCAGAAATGCATATACTGTAATTTGCAGTGTCCACGACCCAGAAGTCACTGCACAGTACTGCACAACATTTCCAACACCAACGTGTACATCCAGACGCAACCCCTGGGACGTTTCCTTACAATCTTTGAAAATTGAAAAATCTCTTACGGAGCAGTTCATCTCAATAACACACTGTCGCATGAAGAAGTGGACAAGGTGCAAAAGAAGAAGAGAAACAACTAACCAGTCTCCAAATATTATGTGTCACAGTGGTGTCTATGCTGAAATCTTATACAATATACTGTCTATGTGTGTGTGTGTGGCCCACATATTACTCATGTTGTGTGGACACAAATCTGTTCATGTTTTGGTTAGACAAGTTGTAACAGTGTTTAAGTTTAAAGTAAATCAAGAAAATCTAGTCAGTGCAATTGAGATATGACTGCCACTACAATATATATTGAAACAACTAACCAGGCGTTAGTTGTTTCAATATATAACACAACCAAAGTAAGGTGTAGCAAAGATTAAAAGACATTGACTTTATGTTATTTCAACTGGAGATTACTTATTTCTGCTGTAATACAAAGTGAGCAGCTTGATTGAGTTTATTAAATCAATAACCTTAGGTTAGCTAATAAGTGCAATACAAAACAATGTTGCAGTCAGTTGACAACTTACCTGACATTAGGGAAATGGAAGTCACAAACTTTCATTCAAAAAATGCACCTTTCTTTAGAGGTTTGTGGTCATAGCTGTTTCAGATATAGTACAGATATGTATAAAACAGCCAAGAAAATGAACAAATGCATTATAATTTTTTCCTGCTCACAATCCTCATTGTGGACTTCTCACATTTGATATTTTCCCTGTTAGTGAGTGCAGGGAGCTGTCTATGGTTCTGAACTCAAATCATTACCAATTGCTGCACTCAGCTGTCCATGGTCCTGAAACATCTGTGCATTAAAGGGACACTTACCTTTGTTGCATTTTTACACTTTTTGTGGATAAGGTTAAATTGGTATTAATAAGGTAATGCCACTCTAAAATGCAAGACAGACCCACCAGGAATTAAAACAAACAATTATTTCACTCTCGTAATATTTAGTGAAAACTTCAACCAATAAAATTCTTCGGACCGAAGGACCTAATTGGCCGACAGACCTGTCTGTTTGTCGTCTGCTTCTTGTGGCGCATTCGGGCCCGCGTCATCAAGGCGCGTCCTCAACTAGAGGGCTTGTTTTGATTCCACGGCAGACAGTAGCGAATGACGATGGCAGACCAAAGTGATCCACGGCGTACTGAAAAAACTGACGTGCGTGCGCGGAGGCAGTAGGTTGTAAATCTGCTTGTAAATAAAGTTTCTTCAAAAAAAAAAAATCGCGGATGGGAACGAGGGGGTGGGGTATTGGAGGAAGGCGGGATGATTCGAATGTGCTGAAATTCTCAAATGCAACAAAGGTAAGAGTCCCTTTAAGACGTACATTTGTAGCAAGTCATTCATCTTTCTGAACTGTTAACTTCAACTGAGCTGTCCATGGTCCTGAAGTGTCCGCTTCAACTTGTAGCTGCATTTTGGAGCTTTCCATGGTTCTTAATAACATCTAGCTTCCACTGCCTCTATCCACCGTCTCGCCCTCTTCTCTTGTTCTCTTCTTCTGCGAAAAGGATAAAGGCACACCCCTTTGCTGCTGACTGTCTGGAATAGTGTTGTGTGACTTCTTTTCTCATTTACAGAGCCAGGGTTCTTTAGGAGCATCACACTTATATTTTCAGCCCACTCACATACAGCGACAGCTGGTGGACCATCGGGGGGTATTCACAGAATTTTACAATGTGTGAATAACTTCCAACTGTAATATTACAATACATAACTACCAATGAGTGTGTTCCCCCTATATACTTTTGCCTGCGATAAAGTAGGATACTGTTTGTAACTGAGGGTGTAATGGTTTCTTAAACTGGAACTGTTGTGCATTAGTCCACAATCCTGTTACATGACCCTAACCTGCTCCCACTGCTGTTGATCTCTCATTACTCATTACATACTGATGTATGGAAACCTGTGTTTTTTTTAAATATTACTTCCAACTATACGTGTCACATGACTATTTGGGGCATGTCATGACTGAGTGATCACGTCTGGCCTCACGCACATTCATGTCAGCAAACCCCAAATCATGAGAAAACAAACCAGTGAAAGCTGAGCAGTCTGGCATAAGTTAACCTATGAATTTATTCGGAACACTTCCAGGCTTTAACCAGTGCTTCTTTGTCGGCTCAATCAGCAGGAGAGGGTCAGAGAGACAGCTGTAGTGATGAGGAGCGCGATGTGGGAGGAGAGGAGGAGGACGGGCAAACAGCTATGACAGCGGCGACAAGTGAGATTGACAGCGAATGGAGACAGAGCTTTATATTGATTGGTTATTTATTTCTCATAAAGAACTCCACAATTCAAATATTTGCCGTGGAGCACCTGATATATGGTGCTTTGACGGGCTGTAGGCTTTATCTCTGCTGCTGCACTGACCTATTTTCCCCGATGGAAATGTTTAGATTCTCAGATTTACTGTCCATAATCTCCATGTCCAGCAGAGCACTATTGGCTCAGCCCTATATCTACTTTAATGTCAGCGTGACAAATGTGTTTGTGAATAGAAAGAATCCACCACAAAAACCTTGTCACTATCTTGCCTACTAAAGCTATTACAACCAAAACAAAGTCGTGACTGGACACATTGAAAGGGAAAGCCTTGTTATTTATGGAAATGGCCTTAGAGCAGTTTTTTGCTACCAACAAGCATATATTTCTCGAATAATAAACTGCACCTACAGTTGGCCCAGCAGTACAGTGTTGTAAAATGTGTGTTAAACTGGCTGCATATATGGTAATACTCTTAAAGAGGGCCTTGTGGAAAGGGAAATAGAAGGTAGACACTGTTTCAGAGGAAGGCTCTGTCTCAGTTCACTCCTAAGCCCTACCACTTGGCCCTACCCCCTCCGTTTTGCACGCGGCTGTGAGGGGGAAGTGTCGCTCCATTTCTCTATGTGATGTAGGGGTAGTGGCCATCTAGCCCTTCAAACAACCCCTTCAGGTTTAGTGAAGGGGTAGATGTAAATTCCTGAAAAGCACCAAGAAAATCAACATGGCGATCACTGCGGGTTAAATGCTCTAATGTAAGTATGAAATCTGGCACATAACCATGAGAGATTGTTTGCCTTCAGCGGAATATCTTATTTTAAATGTCCTGAATTTGCTGCGACAAGCATTTTAGGAAAATCACACTTTTTTCAATACCAATATTTTGGCCACTATATATTTAAATATATATAAATTAAGCAATTATTCATAAAATGTCTTTTATGATAAACATATCTGAGGCATGCTATTTTCCAGTTTCACCATAACTTGTATACAAAATCCACAAATAAAAGAGAAAACACCTTTAAAGTAAAGGTAAAGCAAACCAGTATATCAGCCAACCTCTAGTTTTGACTCTCCTGTTTTGTTCCTCCAACACACTCCATCTCTCTCCAACATCGACTTTGGCAGTTGATTGTGGTGTGTATTCCATGGAAAGTGGGTTGTTGTTTGCTCTCTCTGGCGGTTTTTCATGATTTCGAATCAAGCTATTGAATACATGACGGGGGAGACTTTATTCAGCACAACATGAAGAAAACAATGTTTGCAGAATCCTGCTGGAAACAGAGAAAGCCTGTAATCCCAAGACAACGCTAAATGAACCCTGGACACGTCATCTCGGTTTAGCTCGACATACAAATGCAGCTCTAAAGTAAACACAGACTGCACACACTGTCAACATGCTTAGCTAGCAGAGCCCGGGGACCACAGAGTTGCACAAACTCAACAAGTCAGGGAGCTTAACTGAAGGCAGAAAGAATGGATGCATATGATAAAGGCTAACCAGAAGGCCAAGAAGCACAGGTCGTATCTGATTGCATTTTTCCCTCTCATGCAATATGTTGTAATCCTCATAGTATTATCACAGAGTAGGAAACAGGAGATAGTAAATGTTACTGCATCGCTCTGGTCCTGCTCTGCCTCGCTACAAAGGCAATCTCACAATGCTTTCAAATGGCAATACTACAAAGCATCTCTCAGTCTGTAAAAAGCTTTGTGGTGCACTGATGTTTCACATACTTCACCCTCGGGATTTTGTCAGAGGAGCTACCGTTTGACTGTTTACTCTAAAAACCTGTTTTATGAAGTGTGGGCCAGTTTCATAGACTGAGCGCCATGTCTGGTGCTGAAGTTTATTTATGTCTGATTCATTAGTGAAGCCATCTGTGGTTTGGGGTGAGATAAATCTAAAGGACAATCAGCTGCTTTATAAGAGGGAGAAAGAAAAAATATTTTTTTTAGTGGGGTTCTTGTGCCTTCAGACTTGGAACTTGAGGAGGAGTTAAAGGCTTTGTTTTAAGCCATAAAATGTTAAGAAGCATCTTTCGCTTAAATCAAGAAATATTTTCTCTTTATGCCTTTATGTCAAGCTTATTAGACACAAAAAAGCTACATGCATGTCTATCAGCTATGACCATGCTTGAACTTGTTGATTACAATAATGTATAGATAGACAAAGGGACAGACGGGATGTAGGATGTGCAGGCACTGAGCCAGAAGTTTTCTGTCGTTCACCCACAGTTATCTGACCTGAACGCGGCTCATTATCTCCCAACGTGTCTCACATCTGTCATGTCACCTACTCCTCATGCTCACGCCATCACACACACACACACACACACACACACACACACACACACACACACACACACACACACACACACACACACACACACACACACACACACACACACACACACACACACACACAGACACACACACGCACACGCACACGCACACACTCATACACACACATCCTTCCACCGGCATCCTAAAGCAGGATCCAGTGTCAGTGTCAGAAAAAAGGACAGAAAGAAAGAAACATAGCCACAAATGGAAAACACACATAGATGGATAGGAAGATAGATGGCTAGATGGCTAGATGGATAGATGGCTAGATGGCTAGATGGATAGATGGATAGAACAGGAACATGTATCACATGTGCAATAGTAATAATGTCAACTTTATTTGGATAGCACCTTTGAACACATGCAGTTCAAAAAAGTAATTACATGCGCAGGGTGCTCCATATAAAAGTAGATTTTAACAATATGTCTAACAATATGTAGGTGACAATATGTAGGTAACATTAGAGAAATAGTCACAGTTGAGCTGGTAATATTGTATACAGCCAGAACCTTTGGGGACAGCTTAACTGTATCAAACATTGGATACCGCCTTTAACCCTGTTTCATGTTATTAACCTCGTAAACTCCTTTTAAAAGATTAGGCTGCAGCTGTAGTTACAGTAAGAATTTCCAAGAACACACCATCCAAACACATACAACAACAACAAAGGCATTCAAATCCTTCTAATGTAATTTAAGACTCTTTAATGCAATCAAAGCAGGAATTAAATTAGAAATACCAGCCAGCCAAAGACTAATCCCACCCTGCCAACAACAGGCTATTTATTGAAGGCAATAGCGTTTTAGCAAAGGTGGCATCACACTAGAGCAGTCCTGGTTTCTGCATGTTAATAAAGGAATACCTTACGGTGTTAAGTGCCTGTAAATTAAATTTAACATACATATTTCTTAGAGGTACTTGCTTTGAGAGAACATGTAGAAATTGAATACATTTGAAAAATTGTCAGAAGTAAAGCAGGAAACTACCAGTGTTCTTATGCCTGTCTACTGAGGATGTTAAAAACGTTATGGTGCAACGGGCCAAGTACCAATAACACCATGACTTTGTATAACGCTTAAAATCCTATGTGTGGTCCCCAAGGTCTGCCTGACTTTTAGTTTCTGGAGGACAGACAGAAAAAATTTGGACTTGATTTCATCCAGTTGCAAAAAACTGAGGTCAAATGATCGGGGCAGCTAAAGTCCAGGGGAGGCAAATATCAACAAAATAAGATGAAGACACGAGATCGAACCCTGAGGCACATCATGCTGATACAGAATTTTCTATTCGGTCAAGCAAGTGTGATTTGAGTGGCAACACCTAAACCAGTCAAGGACAGACACAGGCCCAGGCACACCGGCTGAATGAACAGAATGGTATGGGGTATGGAGAGAGTGGATCAAATGCTCAGGCACGGTACTTGTCATGAATTATAACAAGATCAAGATACATCTACATGCAATCGATTTTGTACCATTCAATAACCATCAATCATTAAAAGCCACCATGGCAGGAATGCAAAATGAAAAGAACATTTATGGAATAATTATATAACTGTTCCTTCCCTATAAATTGTTTGTGTTTTGACCAATGGCTGGGTGAGTAATGGAAAAGGGGGAGATGTTTTGTCTTTTGTTTTCTCTCCTCAGACTCACCGATGCCGTGTTTTGGACATATTGTTGGAGCTGATGACGACCACAGAATCCCACACACATAATTCCAGTCGCACGCAGAATCAGTCCAGATGTCACAGCGTCAGGCCAGCTCCCTACAAAGCCTGCCCCTCCACTGCTGATAGGAAATGTTCCCTAACATCTGTGGTCTCCATCCTTCTCTCCGTCTCACTCTGTCTTCTCACTGCCTATCTCTCTCTCTCTCTCTCTCTCTCCCTCCCTGCTCCCTGTCTGTCTCTGAGCAGGAGAATAAATTGAATTAGAGCTCCACCACCCACTCCGCAGGATCCTGCAGCCCTCTGTCAGATAGCTAAACAGAGAGAGAGGAAGACAGAGGAGAGAGTTGCAGCGAGATAAACAGAGGGCAAGAAGAAAGACGGGCATAATAAAACTCCCCCCCTGCCCCTATAAAGAAGAAAGAACCCTCCTCACAGCCTCTTAACTCCCCTGTATTACAGACTGATAAGAGTCCTCACAATTTGTTTTTTCTCGTTTTGTAGGTTGGCAGGGTGAAAGAGAGACAGAAATAATGAGAGAACAAGAAAACAGAGGATAAGAGGGATGCTGCGTCTGCTTCATCTCAGTCTCCCCTATACTGTACATGTCATTAAGGAGCGGAGAAGTGAGCTTTCATTATAAAAATGTATGCACATAAACAAACAACCGCAAGTCATACCAGCAGACCAGATGTTTATTCTTCAGTCGTGCACAACTTGAAATGGTTTTCATACAGCATTGAGGCCATTGAGGCAAATTAAATGAAGAGAAAAGAACTGGGTGAAATTCAGATGTAGCTGAAACACACAAACTATTTCTTCGCTGTCTTACTTTCCCCAGAGAAACTCAAAGACAATCAGTAACAGGAACGCGTTGCAATTCATCCTGAGCCTAATGGCACAGCAAACCATTGCTTTCAGACATAAATAGAGGGCTAAACACAACTAAAATGGACTGAAAATCACCAGTTTCACTCGCCCGCTCGCTCGCTCATTCACCCACACTCCTTTCTCTGGAGCCAGGGAGGCCATTTGCATAATGCCTCCATATCCACGGGCCATTAGCGCCGGCATGAGTGGCTCGTGTGCATAAATGTATTGCCTTGATCAATCAATGCGAGCTACTGTACCGGTGCAGACCGATGTAGCTCCACTCTGGCGAAAGACGGAGCCACGGGAAAGAAAGAGAGGAGGGCAATTTTCAAATGTTGACATGTCACAGACCTAAATTACAGAGGCATTAAACTGCACAGACCCTCTTTGGGAAAAGCTTTGATTAAAATGATCATTTCCACTGATTTACTGCAAAATATAATTAAACTGAACAACTTCTCATTGGCTGAGGGCCTCACAGACCAGTTAGCAAGGTGCCGACAGACTGCAAGTTGATGTCCACTCATAAAAGCAGACTCAAGTGTTTTCAGGGTAAGTGCAGCTCAGGAAAACGCATCTTAAGGTGGAATTAGATTTGATAGAGGTCAGTGATGCAGCATACAGCTGTTGCATTAGTCATTTCCAAGCTACTATTAAAGTCACACACATGCGTCTTATGGAACCTGAGGAGACGCTCCCTCTTGTCCTTGTTAAGGGTTGACCATACCTAACTAATTCTGTTCCTGCTAAGAGCTGCGTAAAGGTTCCAGTCAACCTTACATCCCTGCAGTTTCATTTGTACTAAGATAAGATGCAGGCGCATCTGATTCCACATTCCATTCCATTAGGTGGAAATGTTGTACTTAAGCATATGCAGTCTAAACATGATCAGGCACACTGAGACAACAGAGGTTTGGTGCAGTGTGATTTCAGGGGTTCTGCTGCGCCTTGGTGGATGGGCTGTGTCAAAAGAGATATATTTCTGTAAAGCTCAATTTTGTTCAGATCTCTTTTCTGTGGGCTGAAGAAACCGATCTTTCAATATGATATGAAAAAATATATTTATAAAGAAAATAATTTAGTTTGTAGAAACTTTCACTGGCTTAGACTTTTTAGATTTTACAGTTTTGTAATGGCAACATTTTCATGCTGGTAGTTATAATGCAATCCTCATAAGTTCCACTAAACATGTGAACAAGTAATGCAACTGTAATATTTGCATTCTTTGATTAACATATTAGAAAATACCACGATATCTGGTTCTATGGTATTTCACAATTATTCGAACTACTATGACTGCAATCATCATTATTATCAGTTACAAGTATTGCATCTTTGATTTAAGTGAAAGTACCAATATCAAACTGAAAAAGTCTCTCTGCCAAGTATATTTACATAAAAGAAGAAAATGATTCTTGTAGTTGGTTGAGGTAGAGCTCTTTGTAGCCATCAGCTACTAATGATTATTTTCAAGAATACATTTGATGGTTGTTTGTTTTTCTACGTAAATCCATTGATTGTTTGGTTTGTAAAAAAGTATGAAAATAATGATAACTAAACAAGGGTGTGATAAAGGATTATCTGAAATTTACTCTCTTTACCTTTAGTCACACACACACACACATGCACACTTTTTTTGCCACCCTTACTATGTGTGTGTGTGTGTGTGTGTTTCTTCATGGGGTCAGATCAGGGTCAGTGTGTGTTTTAAATTAGAGATTACTGGTCAGACAGACAAAGAAGATGAAGCTGTAAGACCAGATGTGGAGAAAATCATTATAATGCAGATTTGGATGATGTGTTTTGCAGGGATTTAAGTAATACACAGGACACATAGTTTGATCTACTTCTGCTCTGGTGTTGGCGAAGATGAGCTAACATGGTGCGTTTCTTCATGAACTGGATATCCATCCTTGAGGACAACCATACGTCAGTTTTTCAGGGTATCCCAAGTGATTCATGCAATTTTACTTTTTTGGGAATGTTTCTCTCAGACATATCCTACACTACATGTATGTTGGCAGAGTCTGGCAGGCAGTGGGTGGGAAAGCAGATACACATGCACCATTGACATTCTTTTCTTTCTTCTTTCCAATACCAACAATAAGCACATGTGCATGGTATGATAACCATCATTTTAATACCTTGGTGCACCCTGACACCAGCGGCCTACCTCTGCTGCTTCGCATACAACATATTTTTAACATATAATATAAAAACATCGAATTCTGACCATGCCCCCCCCCCCCCCCCCCACACACACACACACACACACACACACACGTAGTATAGTTCATTCAAATGGAAAATCTCCCAGAGTCTATAGGATTATCTCCTGATCTCCATTCACTGGTGACACACAGACACACACACACACACCATGAAACTGTTAAGTGAGGTGGGACCTACACGTGCACTTAACAAAGATGCGCGCACGCTATCGCGCTTTGTGTCACCAAGGTTTAGGGGAGGGGTTCGGTTGCGCGCACCCACAGTCGCAGTTACTAGTACCATTTGCACATGTGAAAACATACACACAGCAGGGACACACAAACCGAGCAGACTGCCCCCCCTCCCTGGTACAGGTGCAGTATGTGGCGCATGAACAGAGGCGCAGTGTGTTCTGCGTGTGTGCTTTTGTAACAACTATCCCCGCACAGGCTGCTGAAATCATTCAGGAGTCTACGTTTGACCGGGTTTAAGAAGAAGGAACGCACAGTGCACGCACACACTCACACACAGACACACAGACAGATATGCACACACACACACACACACACACACAGACACACACACACACGCACACACATACACACACACTCCTTCTCGCTTTCTCCATATATATCTCGTGGTACAGGCGCAGCATATGGCGCACACACTAAAGCCGAGGCGCACTGTGATGTGCGTGTGTGCCTTCATGACCAGCTTCTCACACAGGCTGCTAAAACCATCCAGGAGCCTCCACCTTGGACAGGATACACACAACGTGAGCACGCACGCACGCAAGCACAAGTTCCCCCCTCTCTCTCTCACACACACAGACGCTAACACAAACACACACGCACATACACACACACACACACACACAAACACCCACCCAC
>CM028869.1:3121161-3172359 GCA_016801935.1 Platichthys stellatus
TCCCTCTTAAACCCCCAGATTACACACACACGCACACACACACACTCACAGACACACACACACACGCACACACATACACACACACTCCTACTCTCTCTCTCCATATATATCTCGTGGTACAGGCGCAGCATATGGCGCACACACTAAAGCCGAGGCGCAATATGATGTGCGTGTGTGCCTTCATGACCAGCTTCTCACACAGGCTGCTAAAACCATCCAGGAGCCTCCACCTTGGACAGGATACACACAACGTGAGCACGCACGCACGCAAGCACAAGTTCCCCCCTCTCTCTCTCACACACAGACGCTAACACAAACACACACGCACACACACACACACACACACACACACAAACACACACACACAGCTTCTGTAACTTAAACCAGGCTCAATTTTGACCTTGCAATGTTCTCACTGCTGCTTCTCCAACATACAGTATAGCACCTTGTCTCCACTTCCCACCCACCCCAACACACACGTAAATTCACATTTCACACACACATCCCCCCCACACACACGCACACACACACACCGCCCCATTTCAGCAGCACAGCCCGAGATCTAGAAATAATTCTATACATTTGATCCTCTTTCACCCTGATCCGCCAACTCCACCCCTCCATCCAGCAGAAACAAATAGAGAGAATCAGAAGAAATAGAGGTATACATATATATATATAGAGAGAGGGAGAGAGAGAGAGGGAGGGAGAGAGAGAGAGAGGAGGACAGGAGCGAGCCATCATTATGAACGGATGGAACTTTACCTCTCTCTCCGGATGCGGGTCCTTTGGTTCACCGGCTGTCAGGGCGCAATTAACTTTCCACATCCCATAATTAAAGCGCAGACGTAACTCCACACAGATTCGATCCAGACAACACAACAAGCCCCGTGTGTGTGTGTGTGTTTGTGCTGAGGTAAATGTGTGTATTATCCTTCTGCTGGGTGTAAATTCCTCACGGATGTTTCTACAGTTCAATCCGCTCTCCCAGAAGGGTGCGTCCGCTTTGCATTCTCACAGCGCCCGACGGCTCCATCCTCCACTTCTTGTCCCTCCCCGCTGGCTCTCTCCCTCCCCGCGGTTCCCCCCCGGTTTCATCCCTCCATCCAAGAATCCCAGCCGACGGGACCTGAAATGATTTCCCTCCTTGCCTCTTCGCCTCTTTTCTCTCTTTCTTTCGCTTCTTCTTCCCTCCCTCTCCTCTCCTCCTCCCCCTCCTCCTCTCCTGGCTGCCCCGGTGCAGGTGAAATAGGAAGAAGAAGAAGAACAAATTCCACCACAAGAAAAACAATTATATCCAAGAAAAAAGGGTGGAAAAGTCTGCAGATCCCGGAGAGAAGGGGGGGACCGACTTGAGGTGTTTTAGAAACACTGATAAAATCCCCTGTGTCCGCTCCCCTGCTGTGTGAGACACCGCTCAACCGTCTCTGAGAAGATTTTGGGGGTTTTTTCACTTCAGTCTCTCTCTCCCAGTCTGTGCGTACCTCGCTCGCCCTCCGTTAACTCGACTCAGTGCGTCTCCTCAACGGATGAAGAGAATGGAAAATACCAACAAATAGAGGGAAAGATTAAAAGAGGATCTATATGGATATGTATGGATAGTTCCGGTAAAGCTGTGTCCCGGTCAGTCGCACAGTCATAAACCGCGTAACGGCGCAGCCCCGTGATCCTCGGTCCTCTCTCCGGTCTCCTCTCTCCTGCTCCGTTAATCCACAGAGCGCAGCGGGCAACACACCGGCAGCTCCGATACTATACAACCACCGCACTTCCTCTGCGGCTTTTCACAATAAACACAGTGTTTCGGCCATTTCGTCAATTCTACATGTTTACACTCTATAGGATAAGTGATGTGTGTTGTATCCTCCATCCATTATCTCTGCAAAGATGCTATATTTACAGGTGTAACTGGCCAAGTCCAGTTCTCTCTCTCTCTGTGTGTGTTTGTGTGTGTGTGTGTGTTTTGGTCCAGCTGCCCCAGGCTTTTTTTACGGCCCCCAAAAGATTTGTAATCCCTCCATAGAGTCTCCAAGTAGTTTAATTCAAACACCTTAAAGTGACCATATGAACATTGCAGATAATGATATTAGTGCTTACGGGCAAACGGCTCGTGGCTCGATTGTTACCCTTGGGTAAACTCTAGTAATCCAGAAATGCATTTTACTTACCTTAAACTTCATTTAAATAAGGAGAGGCCTGTATTTATGGTAACCAGTACCTATACAGCTTAACATACTCTGAGGGCTGCAAGGGGAGCTAGAGCAATCCCAGTTGACATTGGGCGAGGCGAGGTCCACCCTGGACCGGTTGCCAGCCTATCACAGATCCAACATACAGACAAACCACCACATCCCCGTCCGCATGTCGTTAGATTGTGTGAGGAAGCCAGCTTGTCCAAGGATAACTGACACACACACAAGAGGATCAAGCAACCTCCACTCAGAAAGACATCAGCCAAACAGGTATTGGAACCAGGAACAACACCACCATGCTGCCTCTTGTATTTTTAGTGAACTATTAAGTGTCGGTTGCTCGCACTTCACGCAGGCTTTACAGGCTGTGGAGTTACATCTACAGCCAAAGTATACAAAACTGGGCATTCCCACTCATATATAAAATGTCACGTTGTAAGTAAACTATTATAATCAGAGACCTGTCATCACTGGAATTAGAAGAGTAAGTTCATATTGGTGACATCTTAGGAAACTTATCAGTGCCACAATTAAATTTGAAAGTAGAAAGGTTTATCAGATAACACATGATATTTGTAGCCTGTAGAAAATGGCACCATGTGCTCAGTACTGATGACACATTACATCCAGAGGACATGTCATTAAAAACAATCCTACCTAACCCTAACCCTTGATAACTGCCTTTTATTTTGAAGTACTGATCCACTTATTTCCAGACTGCGCCATGATCAGAGACCTGTCATCACTGGAATTAGAAGAGTAAGTTCATATTGGTGACATCTTAGGAAACTTATCAGTGCCACAATTAAATTTGAAAGTAGAAAGGTTTATCAGATAACACATGATATTTGTAGCCTGTAGAAAATGGCACCATGTGCTCAGTACTGATGACACATTACATCCAGAGGACATGTCATTAAAAACAATCCTACCTAACCCTAACCCTTGATAATATATCAAATATCACCCAACATTGTCTTTTATTTTGAAGTACTGATCCACTTATTTCCAGACTGCGCCATGATAATCCCGTGTAGCTTCACGCAGCTGTACGGAAGTTGTAGTTAGTCTCTCTCTCTCTCTCTCTCTCTCTCTCTCTCTCTCTCTCTCTCTCTCTCTCTCTCTCTCTCTCTCTCTCTCCTCACACAACTCTGCTGTCGTTTGTCGGAGAGGCTGTTTTCCTACCATCCCTCTCATCGTTGATAAAAGTGGGAGACACTGAGGAGAGAAAGTGACAGACACCCTTCTCTGGCCCACATGTGTGGAACCTCAACACTAGATATCCATCACTCCCAGAGACACTGCTTCTCAACCTCTCCGCTTTTCTTTGACGTTTTGATATTTTGGAGAAAGGGAGTGATGGTAGCTCTCTTTGCTCGCATACATAACATTATAAACAGGTCGATAGAGAGAGGAGAGGAAAAGGAGTAAATCTGAATAGTTTGTGGACTCTAAAGAACATGGCCCATTTCATCGATAGACAAGGTTATGGATGAAAAACATGGTTTTCAATTTGCATCATAAGATTTTGTAAATCGAAAGGGGTATAACAAGGTGTGACATGTAATTATATTCGTAATAGTAATTTGTGTTTACGTCGCCACTGCTGTAAGGTGCAGGATGGGGGTGTATTGCACTGATGCCTCTGTTGACATCTAGAGGGCCGTATCATCTCTCTGGGCCATACGAGACGACACTGCAGATATGAGGTATCTGTGGGGCGCTGATAAGCCTGATTGTGATCTGTGGGAGCACAGACTGGGAGGTCTGTGGTTTGGGTCCCGAGGAAGGTAAGGGGCTGAGCGGACCTGTGGTGGAGGGGTTCCCCCCTCCATTTATCAAAACCCTGTATAATAATTGTTAAGTTCTATCAAGTAGGTGATTAAATCCACACGTTATTGCTCACGTAAAATAATAAGGAGAATCCTACAAGAGGCACACATGAGCTGCATGTTATTCTGAAGAGGCGCTTATCCCATTATCTATAGATTTCATATATATTTGATGGTATTGTTTTATGAACACAGAATGATTACAGCTTCCCTGAACGAACTCAAACCAATTGGGAATTGTGCGACATGTGAGCAGCGTTACCTCAGTGCTTCAGAATGATTGCTCATGACAATAAAGTGGTGTAATCTCACCTTCGGGCCATGGCTCCTGCCCTATCAGTTTATTGATTAGCTCTTAATGGTTGTTAAAGGCACTGAGACATTGACTGGGGGCTGATGGGATTGCTCCCCGCTGAATATCACAATTCATTTGCAAGCTGGGCACCCATAAAGGCGACCGATCGAAAATTGGTTAACCATTTAAAGCATCACCTTTTTTTTTTCCCTCATTCAAAACCAGTCCTGAAATACCACTTTGTTATGGTTGAGGGACGTTTTCTTGTCAAACTGGATCCACTCGTTGTTGCTGGGATATGAAACGTGTGTTTCCTAAGGTAGCGCCCAGGCCACTGCCCAGCCGCAGTATACTCTATGTGTTGTGACATAAAATAGTTGGACTTGGTTTAATGAAGGACTTTACCACATGCAGTGCTGTGAGCTCCAACGTGCACTGTTTATGAAGTTATTGATTTTCTTTTGGAAATAGTGGACATAGAACACAAAGAGTGGAGCTAATATACAGCCAATATACTCTCACAGGTTTAGAGAGAGAGCATTGTGTTTATGGTTAAAGTTTCTGAAGGTCACTACAATGTTTGCTTCTAAACTGACTTGCCAAATGCAGCCAGATACATAATATAATATAATAATGATATATAAACATATACAACATCAGTATTTAATATATTCAATCATAATATTTATACTCTATAGGAAACTTTCACACACACACATGTTTGTACTTCTTTCTTAGTGTCATGACATGATACATTTCCTATCCCCTTAACACAACCTTAACCATCCAAACTAAATGCCTATGCCTAACTCTTACCCGAACCTTAACCAAAAGCTAATTCTAACCCTAAAACCATATTAACATTTCAAGCATGTGACAAATTTTATTTCTCCTTCGAATCTCTCACAATTTCCCCCACTTCCTGTTCCTTGTCATGAAAGCTACACATTGGTGACATACAACAATTTTCCTCGCTCACTGCATCAACCTGTGATAAAGATTATATATTTATTTGTATCTAAATAGGTGTTAAGGATTTTTCCAGTCTACTCTGCAGGGAACCTCCCATGGCAGCAAAGGATTGCACACACAATACGTGTGATGTTGCCATGTTTATACAAATATGAACTGATACACTGACACTGTTCTACATAAGGAGTTTACTCTAATTGTTTCACAGCAGGTCTTCAGACACTCAGATCATGTGACACTGCTTACTGGCACGAATAAGTCATTTAATTTACATGATAGCCCCACACAGCTGCATAGAAGGATCACATTAACAAAGAGCAGGAAATTACTACTATAGTATTTATGCATATATTGCAATTAAAAAAAAACATATTGAAGGACAATAATTGTATAATAATGCAAGATGCTCGGTATTTAAATGTGTCAGTTGTTTTGTATTTATCTCTCTGGTTTATTTCATTGCGCCATAAATCACTCTTTATAGCGATGTTTTCCATCATTCAGACGGCGATTCATGTTCTTCCACATGGCACAAATGCAGGCAGGAAATTTGCCTGAAGGCAACAAGATCAAACGTGGAGGAGAGTGAATGTGACACAGAACGGGGTGATTCTGAAGGTCTCTAACCAGCCGAGACAAAACAAGGAGCTTGTGTATGACAGAGGGGCTACTCCTGTTGCATGAATGTGGTTTGAAAACTCAGTACCTGGAAACTATAAGCCGCATTACAAATATTCACAGACCAGTCCCCACAACTTGAAATACCGCTGACCTCTTACTTCCTCTCCAAGAATCTTGTAAAACATTACAGGTATAGAGAGTTTAAGAATGAGATCTGGTCTGGATAAATAAGTGGAGGTTCAAGGTATAAAGCAGGATTTTATTCTCTTGGATTCTGTTCAAAAATACATGCATGTATCAGTTATAATACATTATATATTATTACTGGCTGACAGCTTCTGCTGAGGATGATGGCTGAATCCAAAGTAGCACAAAATCCTTAAACCATATCTTTCCTCTGAACTTTGCCAGCCTTTCCAGAGACAGTGGTAAATGTAATGGTGTCTCGGCAGAACAATTCCTTGGGACTGCTGGAGATCAGTCAAAATGAACATCGGGGAACACAGCAAACATCATTCTTACCTATGGTTGATAAAAATTCACAACAAGAGGGCTTTCCCCTAACAAGCAGTGCACTGTTATGTCCGGTCACTGACTCACAATGCTCTCGACATTCTAAGCCGCTAAAATTGTCGGCTTGATTGCCCGATCATCGGGGGACCATGTTGGAACCGGTGGTAAGACTGAAATAATTGGATGGCTCGATAGAAATCCTCTCAGTAAGGCTTGGATCAGTGATCAGAAACGTTTCTGATCTCCACAAGCCAATTCAAGATGAGGCTTGTGGACTAGGTACAGATATAGATATGTGTGCTCTTACTTCAATACTTTACCTTTTAAAATAAATACCTGTAATGTCAGAACATCCCCGTTCCTGACTTTCCGCCATTCAATGAATTGTATTTGTCAACCTAAAATTATTTAGAGCTTATCTTTTAATTTCTCTCCACTTGCCAGAATTTGACTGGGTCAGACACTGTTATCGCAAAAACGAGCTGCCACTAAAGCTGTAAAATCCCCGACCCTGGTAGTGTTTGTGTCACACCCGATCCACTCGGGCAAAAGCTGGAGATGGGAAGCACAAAGGCACTGTCAGTATCAACATAAGCTGCTACAGCTTCAGCCTCTGTCATTATGAATCAAGCTATTGATTTGCTGTTATGGCTATTGCAGACAGTAGCAGGTTATATTGGCTGAAATCCGTTTGCGCCCAGGTGAGTGGACAGGAAAGTACAAACTCAGCAGTGACTTAAAGCCTCATCCAGGAATTCTTCTATTCCCTGCTCAGACTGTTTCCTTTCGTGAGAAGTGATGGCATTGGAAATAGTATTTAGAGAATGGAATAGTTCCGAGCTGTTCATGAAAACACAAGTGCACCAACAAGAATGCAAGATATGAACTGTTACATAAATGCTTTATAGTTCAGTTTTTCTTTTTTTTTAGGGTCAAATCTATGACATTATCTGAATTGATAATGCTAACAAACTGAAAACTGTAGGAAGATATGCTCAATGGCACAAAAACACTTTGAGAGCTGCAGGCTGCAAACAACCATAGATACTGGAAAGAGGCAGGAGTGGACACACACAAAGCTCATATCATATACAGTACACCAAAATAGCTTCCACTCCATGTAAAAATGACAATTGCGACCGTCAAGAAATCCATATAAACGCTAACTGAGCTCATATATCTACATATTGAGTATTATATTCTACGGTAGACTTCTTAAAAAATTATCATATAGCCCTTTCTAATTTATCCACCATAAGTCACATTCATCATTTTATACAGTGCAGAATCTATAAACAGTGCTATTTCTACCTATCACTGCTGACGGGGTTCAGTGTCCTGCCCAAGGACACTTAGGCATGAGGACTGTAGGAGACAGGGATCGCACTAGCAACATTCCAGTAAGTGGACGAACCGCTGTATCTCCTGAGCCACAGCAACACAAATAACCAAACAATAAACAAGTCAGACACACTGATGGAAAGTATAAACCTAGATGTGTGAATGCAAAGATAATAAATCTAAGGAATGCCAGTAAGTCAATCAATAGATGAATGATGTCTCAGTGTCCAATTTGATGAGAGAAAATTCAGAAGGGGCTGTCTAAGTGGCAGAGGTCACAATGAAATGAAGAATAAAATCCTAAAAAGATCAAATATAATCAAAAAGACTGTCCCTAAACCTGATTGTGTATGAAACTATAAACAAATACAAAAGGTAGCACATGACAAAGATATAGACTGCAATTTTTTTTTTAATTGTGATATCCATAACTGGTTTTATAATATTGTATGATGCACACACCCTGCAGGTGCTGCATGTGTCCCAATCAGTCATTGTTCACAAATATAATGTTGTGATGATGATTTCATAATGACAGCATCATGACGTTGATTAGGCCATATGATGATTAATTAACTGTAGATCATGTCTCTAATCATCCCCACACTATACAACATCATTTACTGAATTGAACTCATTCATGGTGAGTTGTAATAGGTCCTGATCCCTGTTTACTTTAACTATAGTTAACCTACTTAGTGATTATAACAGACTCTCATGTATACAAGGCAGGGGGAGAGGAAATGGGGAAAAAAATTCTGACCACATCTGTGGTCATGATACATTTGTGGTAGCACATAAAAAAAAAAAAAAAATTGTGTTGTTATCCAATATTTGAGAAATTGACAACAAGAAAGAAAAGAACATATTTGGGCATTTTAAGCTGAAACAGCTTGTTCTGACCAGAGTAAGCAAACAAACCCTTCATTGGCCTTATTTGATCCTGTTGATGCGTTTGAGTTAATGAGAGTTCGCCCTGTTTCAGTGTAGCTGCTAACTAGAGATAATTTAAGCACCCAGGACAATATGCCAGCACAGAAAGACCTGCTGTGCAAAGGATGAGTGATGGTTTCTAACTGCAGTCAAAATATGCAGCAGCTTATCCAAAGGCTGAAGGAGAAGAGCTATTTACCGAGTAGCATGAACAGTACTACAACTACTTGAAGCTCACAAATGATGCGAAATATGAATAATTGTTTTTTACTATAATTTTAACAAATTATGCTTTTAACACATCAGTCTGTCTGCTTGTCAGGATAACGTTTGTTCTTAATGGATAATATTGGTGTGGGCCCAGAAGCAGATCTGTTCCTATATGAGTTTTTGCACTGAAGTATGATTAATGATGACAGTAAGTTATATGTAGTATACATTAACTTTACTCCAAAGAGACAGAAAGATAATTTTGTCACACCTCTGAAACAACAGTATGTTTATTTTATATTGTCAGAACGCCAGTGAGTCTATGACCAGTTTTGAATAAAGTTTGACCCTAAGACAAAGGGAGTAAAAGTCAAACGTTCATTATTTGATGAAAATCATTTAAGCACACGGGTTCTCTTACTTTACATTAAAGCTTTCAAACATATCCCGTGGGTTTTAAGTCAGCAACTAGAGCTGGCTCAGGCCCCTGACATTGAACACAATGCTTCACGTGACAAAGGTCACATGGTTGTTAAGGGTAGTGGCTGCAGTGTGATGCTTCTTGGATCTTCTCTCCGATGCCAGTGTCTTGCATGATGACCTTAATTCCTTCCCGGGTCAATCTTTTGGCAGTCTTGGAAATAGTGCTCCTGGACAAATGATGTTGCTTGCTTCTGGTCTTCTCTCAGCTTCCCTGAGGCTCATCGAGTTTCCCCAGTTTGGTGTTCTTCACAGCTTCATCTCAGGAAATGTGGTGTCCTCTGGATGAACCAGCAGATACCTCACAGTGAGGTTTACGGTAAGCCCTGTGCCCAAGACTAGGAGGAGATGTTCAAAGACCAGTGGGATGGACTGGGATCTTAAACACCCATTTCTTGTGGTCAGGAGGGTGATATTAAAAGCCTTTCTCTATCCAATCTCACCACTGAACTTTCGTGTTGCAGAAGATGGCTGGTTGTGAGGGTATTGGATCCAGTGTGGTGACTTCCTGTACATTGGTTTCACGATTTACATCTTCATCTACATAGTTGTAAGGGGCCAAGAATTATATCATTCCATTCTCTTCCAACTTCATTAATGAACTGCAATCTTGTCCAAACTTATGTCTAATAACTTTGGCAGCTTCCTGGGCCATTAAACCATTGAGTATTACACTTACACTGAAGGATTCCAAATACTAAGAGGAGGCACCTTCTTGTTCTTGATGTAACGGTTCCTCTTCCCCAACAAGTACTTGGCTGCTATGTGCATAATACTGCCTAATGTGGAGATGATGGGTCTGAGAGGTGCCTCCTTCTTTTTTACCTACTGCGTCCTTGCCAGTAACATTTTTCAAAGGGCCAGGGAGATGATTTTTTTCTCCTTTCACTCCTTTGGGATCTTTACTAGCTCAGACTTATAGTTCTGAGTAAGATCTGTCGGTCATGAGTGGTTCTGCTTTGTAAGGGTACAATTTGATGTTCCAAATCTGGTATGATGCTTTCGTTGCTCCTATGACCAGCTCATCCACTCAGATTTGTTTAAATACAGGCCTTTCCAAAGAACCTCTGATTTCACCGAGGTTGATTCTCATTCTCTCAAGTTCAGGACCCACTTTTCCATATCTGTTATTTGTGAACCAGTTCTATATTTACTGAGTAAAGACCTGCAAGCTTCAATGCTAAGGAAGTGGATGAGAGTATCTTCATTAGATATTGTTCTCAAAGGTCAAGATCTAATCTGTGTGTTATAAATATGTTCAAACTGCAATGATTAACAGCAAAAGAAAAAAGAAAATTAAACTGTTAAATGTTAAATTGCAATTCCATAGTGGAAAAAGTCCATTGCTGAGGCACTTTAACACTAAAGTTGGCCTTTTATTCTGCTGTTGAATCATCTATAGTGCATGAAGCATCTACAGATACAGTATGAGGTTCATTAGCAGACAAAGTTTTGACAGCTCTGACACAGTCAGCTTTGTTCTGGAATAATAAGGCTGAGAAACATTTTCTTTCCAAAGCATGCACACAAACACACACACACACACACACACACGCACACACACGCACACGCACACACACACACACACACACACACACACAAACTGCCAACTTAAAGTTATCTTTTTTTTCCCAACAGCACAGTGAAACAGTAATCTAAAATATTCCATTATTCAACATTACCCTTAAAAATCTAAATTAAGTTATGATTTTTCATATTGATTCACCAGTGCATGGGAATATAAAGTTAAAAAGTATTGCAGGTACTGTATATTTGGTTTGTATTTTTATTTTTCCGTTTTACAGAAAGTTTTTATGGACGTTAACCTGCACTTTTAGACCCAGCTGTACGGAAACATGATTTCCTCTGATAGCATTTGAGTGATAACTGAAAATCAGCATTTCCAGTAGATGCTCTCTAAACTTCAGTGCTGAGTGCCTGGCCCAATACAATTGTATTAAATCGAGATAGGCTGTAACAGGATGTAAATATTCCATTGACTTAGTGATGCAACAGAAAGCTGCTGGAAACTGTCAATCTTGAATCTAAAGTTTTGTCGCAGCCTCCTGCTTCCGCCGCCTTCTTGTGTCAGCTTTTTAGGAAAGGCACAGTTAATCTCAAACATGCTTACTGCCTGCCACACAAAATATTATGCAAACCAAATTTCTAGGAGTAACCTGGTGAAAACGGTTGGAAAGGGCACAGTCACCACAGTAATATAAATAAAACTTGAGAAATAATTAGATTTCAGATCCACGTTGATACAACAGTGTATTAGGGCCATGATGAAGAACGTTTTTTTCCATAATAAACAGTAGTTTTTTGAGAAAAAGTGTAAAGTCAAAATATTACAAGAAAAAGCTGTAATTTTAGGCTACATATCATGTTAGAGGGGGATCAATGGAAGATCAGTTGTTTGCCTGCTGGCTTAGAATGAGAAAACTGGAGCATCCTGTTCAGTTAAACTTTAATATAGTTTCACAAATATGTAATGAAATACTTAACTGGCACATCAGCGTATCAGGACTTTGAAAAGATTGTGTACGAAATCTATTCGGAAATACAAGCAACACATAGGAAATGTTTGGCCATGGTCTAGTCATGGTTTTGTATTTTTCAGTGTTTTGCGCCTTGTCCTTGTAGGTTCACCGTCGTTATGTTTTGTCTAAATGTCGTGATCTCCTGTGCTTCGTCTCTTGTGCTTTCTGTATTGCTTTGTCTCCTGAGCTCCCGTCCTCTGCATCTTGGTGTATGCCGCCGGTGTTTCCCCTGTGTGCTTTTATTTTTATTTTTTTTCTGTTAAAAACTTTCACCTATTAAAATGACACCTTTTGTTTAAAACTCTGCATCCTGGGTCCATCTTCTTCATTAAACCTGACCTTTCTGTTTTTTTATCCAATGATAAACAATAGACATCTGCTTGGTATTGAAATGAAATTGGATTCATTATTATTTTTGGATGCACAAGGAGTCAAACTCTGGGCAGCAAAGGTTCACCTTGCCGCCTATTTCCTCATTTGCTTATATTTAATCTCTTAAAATCATTTAACTCATGTTTTCTCAATTAAAACTTAATTTCAGTAATAATACAGCTTCAGTGTAATACCAGTGTAATATAGGTATAACTAAGACTTATATAAGTGATATAACATTACAATACATTACATGTCATTTGACTGACACTTTTGTCCAAAGCGACTTACAATTAGTACACTCAACATCTATGAGGAGCCATTTAGGGGTTCAGTATCTTGCCAAGGACACCTCGGCATGCAGATGGGGAAGAGTTGGGATTGAACCGGCAACCTCTTGTTGGAGAACGACCACTCTACCCCCTAGGGCACAACGCCCTATAATGAGTTTCTCCTCCATCAAAAAAGTTATTCTCATAATACTAAGACTACATTTTTCTAAGGTTACATCTTCATGTAAAAAGGTTGCAAATTTAATCCCAAAAATCTCTCATATTCTGTTCATGTACATTAACAAATAAACCATGAACACATTTTTCGGTCCTCTTTTTTATCATAACCAGTGGTAGAGTGTCAAACGAGCTCTAACCGCCTTGAGTTTTGTCAGCAGATTGCTACGATGTGAGCAATCATTCGTTTTCCTCCCAACAGCCCTCAGTGTGCGCTGCCATACGCATATTGCAGAGTGCACTGCAATTGTGCCTCTCACACCACGTACGTATCACCGAGCTGAGGGCGTTGTTAGTCATGTTCAGCCGGTCGGGGAAACTGTGCTTCAGGTCACAACATCTGCTCTGTAACCTAGGGAACTGCTCCTGGGTGGATTTGAGTGTATGAGAACCTTCCTCAGCCAGGTACAGGCTCCATTTATGCCGCGATCAGTTCCATACCCTCTTGCATCGCAATGTTATCTACCCTGACTCCGATAAGGCCTCCAAAGCACGTAGATGTGTGCTTGTGTATGTTTGCGGGAGAGAGCGCAGTGCCAACAGATAAGCCTCCCCTGCAAGCCTCTTACTCACGCAGCACCTAACAAGACAAGGCCACAATCAATCTGAAACCATCTTTCACTTGTTTACACTCCAGCGTGACCAAAGAGAGCTGGTGTGTACATATGTTAATGAGTTTTCCCACCATTAATACGTGTTAAAAGTGCGTCAAAGGTTCTGTTCCTATCTGTGCTTACATGCATGCTCACATGGGCTTTATGCGTGTGTAGACTTTTTGTATTGATTGTGTGTTTCTGCATTGTGCCGTTGGCCTGTGTGTGTGTGTGTGTGTGTGCACTCTCATAGATAAGCCTCCCTCGCAAGCCTCTTATTCGTTCAGCACAGAACAACGACAAGGCTGGCATTACTAATAAACTCAGCATCTGTGCTCTGATATGAGCAACGAATTCAGAGTGTCTCCGAGACGCGGGCAAGACCGACGCGCTGTAAGCCCCCGAAAAACAGTCCCAGAGAGGCAGAGGGGTGAGAAAGACAAGATTAAAGAAAGGGAGCGAGGGAATTCACTTGAGTCTTTACATGGCCCCATGCAGAGTGTGTGATAAACAGACTATTGACATTATTCTGCAAATGTGGCCTAAATATAGAGCATTTCTGAGCTAGGCTGCACAGGAGAAAAGTTAAGACAGTGTGCCTGATGACTAATGCAGGATGTGCCCTCACTTTGTGGTTCATTTAAGCTGTTAGATAACTGATAACTGTTTGTCCTTCTTTTTGAATCCTCAATTATCACATTTCGAAACAGCAAACTGCATCAAAATGGTGTCGTCGCTATAATGAGGACGCTTGTTAGAAGTGCTACGCAAGAGCTGGTTCTCGTTTTAGAATCAATTCCAAATTGTGTGACTCCTGAGAGTCAGTCGACGGTTCCCACTCCTGTAAATAACAGTTCCTGTTGATGATGCATGACAGACAAGGTCACAGTATCAGGCCCATAAAACTGAAGAAGATGCAGTTTGGCTTTGTTTGGCTATATTTTGTATGCTAAGAAAATCAATATCATACTAAATAGCATTGACTGTGAAGCTGCAGCCTGAAAAAAATTGTTTTTGTATTGGCAACCCAATCTAACTAATTAAATGGGTTAAGGACTAATTAAATAATACAAATAAAATATAAAAATGCTTCCCAAAATACTCTGGAATAAAACACAAATACAAAGCCAAGATGAGAGAAAAATACCACAAGGGACATTATTTAGAAAAACATTAACATTCATTAAAACCAGTTAAATCAGTATTTCCTATAAAATAATATGTTTTAAGCAATCATTTAAAAACAAGTAAAGTGCTGGCAAGTCCAGTCTCCTCAGGCAAGGAGTTTCACAGCCTCTGGGCCCTAATGGCAAAAGCTCGGTAGTTACCAGCCTTGACTTGGAACTACTACCGATGCTTGGCTGCTGTTGGGATTTTGAAATTGGAGTATTGAGTTTTGAAAGTCGACATCATGGTGATAAGGGGGAGTGACGTGGCTGTAAAGCCCAGTAGGTTGTTCAGGCAAATAAACCTTGATAGGTGTCTTACCACCAGAATGTGCTACAATGTGATGTGGCACACAGCTCTATATTGGAAACTATAGGACAACCTTTATTTTCTGATAAGGTGACGCTTACAGAGAGATTCATTGGCTCCGTGAGTCTTCACTGGACACCACAATAGAGAGACGTCACAGACAATACAGAGGAGTCAGTGAGTGGGAGAAGAAGAACGGGAGGTAGTCGGCTCACTACGCTCCTGGAATCAGACCTAAATAAACAGCAGAGACACACTGAGAAGAAAAAAAGGCCATTTCTCTGCTATATGAATACATTCATATGTTATTTTTCATTCATGACAGACTCTGGTGATTCCATTGCTGTTTTTTTTCAGACTACGTGATTATTTTTGTTCATTTTCACTGTTAGCCACCGTCTCCGCTCCCAGATAATCTATTTTACCTTGTGGTGTGCAAAGGAAAAAAAAAAAGAGCTCCATGCGCTGACAGGCAGGAGAGGAATGAGAAGTCACAGTGTCACAGGTAGTGTTTACCATCCCATCAGTGCAGTGTGTTTGGCTATGGTGCCCTACCGAAGCAGGGATGTCATTGCAGCAAAGTTGCTGTGAAAGGCCATAGTAAACCTATTAATACCAGATGGAGTTCTCTGGTTGTAGTACTTGACTTAGAAGGGGTGTTCCCTGATTTTCAGACACTGTAGGCAAGAAATAGTGCCCAAAAAAATGAGTGAAAGGAAAGGAATTCTGAGCCCCGGCCTTTGTGCAGCAATACTGACATGTGGGTATGTGGGGAAAACATTTCTCCCCTCCTGGTTCGAGTTCCGAGCCAACCGTGGAATGGGTTTCAGGACAGGTCTCAGCATTATTACATGAAATGCCTTGAGATAATGCATGTTTTGATCTGGGACAATAAAAGTAAATGTGATTTAAATTGAATTGAACACTGCTTTATGTCAAGCGTGTGTGGCCGTGCATGGAACAGGTCAACGAGGCACTGCAGATCCATCCGTCTATCAAAGAGTCTACAGCGATACTGACAGCTCTCACAGGATGTACTCGGGCACAGGGGCTCCTTCGGGATAAATGATCACCAACAGGCCGACACAAGAGCTGTGTCTCACTTCAGCGGCCACCCCGATGGAGAACCCGGTCTACACAGCAGATGTCGGCCTCGTCCTGAAACGGCCGCATAGAACGCATCGTGGCACCCGGTGGTCCATCACTACTACCGTCCAGACATGATCCGGAGTTCATGTCTGCAAACATGTTAAATTCAGTGAAAGAGAAGGTGTGCAAAGATTTTGGCATTAAACCAGTGATTAGAGTGTATCATAGTCGATCCTGAGCTCACGGCGATCCAACCAATACATGTGGAGCAATTTCACTTCCATCTGCACACACACTTCCTTTTGGCACGGTAGGGAAATTCACAGGGTCACACAAGCCATCAGTAAACAACATCTGTGAACTATGAACACGTGCATAAAAGATTGCAAGCTTTTTCGCTGGGCGTGTGTAGAATGTGTTGATGATAGTCATTGGAATTCATTCACCGAGCTTCGATAAAGTCCACAGCCGATTTCCATCCTCAGGCCGTCCAAGGTTTCAGTCTGCTCTCTGCTTTGTTTCTGATTAAACACGGATTAAGGAAGGAACAATGTCATTGGATAAGTCAGAAGTGTGGGAACTGTGGATTTGGAGAATCAATACACTTCAGTCTACAGAAACCGTCGGCTGTTTCCACACTTTTTATCAGAGAACAACAGCTGGCGTGCTCGGCAAACATCACACTTGCACCCGCGATCCAAACCTTCCGCTACAGAATGAGCGGTAATCACACCAGAACTTCACTGTGAAGTAAACACATTTTGCTGCTAAAGCTTTCAGTGGGAGCCTTTTAGTGCGAGCTGCCGCCCCGCCACAGTTATCGCTACACTGGGGCTGGATGAACATTATCGGCTGTTTAATACATAAGGCAAGTGATTAAAGGTCTGTCTATATTCATAACTGAACCGGCAGAGCTAAGAGAAGGAGCAGGGGGTCATTACAGGATAAGGGAGATAGTAAATTAAACCAGAGGAACTTCACTTCTAATCCGTTTCCTGTTCACCTCTTCCGCCCTCAACTTTTATTCCCCCCCACCCCCCGTCTTTGACAGGGAAGTGGTAGCTTTCCTCTCCCATTGAGTTGTAGCAGTTTGGGAGCTGAGTATACAGCAGAATGGCAAGGCCCGCTGTTAAAAAGCCGTTTGCGTGGTTGATTGATTTTATTGTCTCCGATGTTTTGTTGGGCAGAGATGCTTTGGCCAGGCGAGGCTTTGCGGTGACCAGGGGGCAGTTCGGTCGTGCCTTTCAGGAAGCGGCATTGTTTTTGTAATTCAAATGGGGGAAAAAAAGAAACGCATTGGAAAAGTGCAAGCTGAGTGACAGGAGGGCTGAGCTTTCATCAATGTGTTTTGTAAAACCTTCCTTTTTAATAACTGCTCTTTTCGTCACTTGTAATTCCTTTTTGTCAGCACAGCCAGCTCATACATTATATGTGAAACAAGCTTTGATAGTTTGATGAGTTCTTCAGTATTGTGGAAACACACGTAGACACCATTCTACAATGTAGGTGTGCAGGGAAAAAGGGTTCCTTGGTAATTTAACTTTAACCGGATGTCGTTTCAACCATCAGGAAATCCCAGGATGTGGTCACAGACATGGACCATCTGCAGGACAAAGCCAAAAGGCCTCCACGGGGGGGGGGAGGGCGAGATGAAGGACAGGCCATAACACTGCATGAGGTGAAATCGATTTAAGAAATTGCTCTCCCACTCTGAACACACATCGATAGAACTCAAAGGTATCTTGCATTTTCTGCAACTGCCCGATAACTTTAACATTTCTTATATTCTTCTGTGTTAAAATAATTCACTGGTAGTTGTCTGTTCTTTACAAATAAAGTAGCTACAGTTTTAATAGAGTTGTAATCATTTAAATAGAGGCCAATAGTGAGCTTTTTTGCCATTGTCCACCCACCTTGTTTTTTTTAAACCAGAAGTAACCATATTTGGAGGAGCAGGAGGCGGAGCCGTACTGAGAGCTCGAAGACACGGCACAATCACCGGCAGCCATTGGGCATTACGAGCTGTCAATCACATGGCATCCTCGTTCGAATACATTCCATGCTTTATGCTCCATTTAATACTAAATGGCACCAGTTGTTAAAGAATGGACATCGTATTGTATTGAAGAAGACTTTATACTAACGATTAAGACACTATAAATCAAGTGAGGATCAGGGACTCTGTTGGGCATGTGAGATAATACAGGTTTCAAACAAGGGCAAGGCAATGGCTTCACTCTCTGTACCTAGAGTCCTGTCCAGAGTTGTATACAGTCTATGGGTCTCCTAGATTTGTTACATTGTCTATCATCCAATTGATTTTCATGTACATATTTTGTGTATATAAGATTTACTGCATGTCGTAGCAGAAGCATTTCTCCATTTTTTTCCAGTTCCATTTTCAAAAATGTGAACTTCACTTAAACGTGTGGTTTGGTTGAGAAATAAATTCCTGGGGGGCTAATTTTTTGTTTCCTTTCAATGTGTATGATGCCTGAATCTAAATAAAGCAAATCTGAAACTAAGCACATGGTCACATCGACACAGGAAAAGCAGGTGGACTCCACTCATGATAAATCTGTATTCCTCGAATTGAGCACAATGTTGATCTCCGGTATCATCTTCTTGAGCGCAACATAAAACATCAACAATGTTATGCTGAGAAGAAGTTCATCATTAATGTATTTTATCAGCAGGGTTTTAAGACTAAATGTTTAATATGGTCATTATTTTGAGAGAGCTGCCTGCATTTATACCTAAGACCATGAACAAGGAATTTCAGCCTTTGTGCTTAAATTTTAAAATCAGACGTGGCTGCCACTTGTTCTTTGTCTGCCTCACTCTGCCCTTGACGGCTGCATACGGACCCAGATAGTTATGTGGAAAAAAACCAACACATTGTTGTCACAGATGGAGAGACATTTTTTTATTTTACTGACCGCCTACTCCTTTGTTTGAGTCACAAACAATCTGAGATTTTATTTCAGCAAGAACTTATTGGATAGTGTGAGTGTTCAGTAGTTCCAAACATCGGCCCAGCTAACCAGAAACTGTGTTGTTTCTCTGAAGCTTCTTATAGGCTTGTTTCATCCTTTCTAAAATGAAGGTACAGATACTAAGACTGACAGCTGTTTCTATTACAAGAGTGTCTAATTAAACACTTCCTTACAACAGGAACAAGTGTGAGACCAGATGATCACAGCAGACACATGAGAGCAGAGAAATCTTGGAAATAGTATTATTTCATTGCAAATGTTTGGTTATTTAGGTGAACCAACTGAACTGAATCACTTCCCAAAATGATCTGGTCAGTTGAGCTTTCAGTCAGTCAGCCACTCACAGGACATTACTGCCTGGATAGGTAGACAAGTATAAGGAAACACTCACTGAAGGGAGCATAGTAGCAGTTTATAATGCCTGATGTAAATCTGACCTGCAACATGAAATACGGCCTCAGATCTTTGACTGGGATTAACCCCTTTCAAAACGTCCACATATTCCACAGCCCTCAGTCACAGAGACGCACAAAGGCACATTCAGTACGTTCACTGAACACAATACACAGCAAACGTGAGTCCTCATTTAAGCCCACATCTTAATGCCCGGGCCACCCTGGCTGTGGATAGGCTTGCTATTCATCTTTGCCTCATGTTAACAGAGTAGAGCAGCCAGACTGCCTGCAGTTCAGCCAGGGTAATGACTGTGGAAATTATGTTTCACCACAGTTTCATGTTTATCTGTCGATTATGTCACAAACAATAAATGTTTGCAACATTTCATGCACCCATTTCAAAGTAAAAGCACTTCAGTGTTTCTTTTGACTGAATCCATTCATTTGTTTTAACAAGGCTTCGATTGTTATTGCAAGACCGGAAGAGCCATGATTTCACTCCATAGTGTCCTGACATTTAGTTGAGTATATAACCCCACTTTTATTCGAGGCAATACCAGCAGCTATGCTGCAGCAGACACACTGCCAGTGTGAACAACACACAACCGCGACACACAGCAGAGCCACGGTGCAGCTAGCCTGACGTTGTCAGACTCACAATTCTAGTCAGAATGTGAGTCTGAGACCGCTCCATTGGGATTTCATTATGGGGCGTGTTTCAACTGACCAGGAAGTAAAATTCCTCTACAATTGGATAGACCTACAACCAATCAGAGCAACGTAGTATGTGAGTTATTTACTAACCCGGGTTCACACCGGACGCTTCAGCGCAGCGCCAAGCCTTAAATAACAGCTGGCTCCATCCACTCCCATGTTAAAACTGTGCCGGTCACACCGGAGGCTGAAGCACCGCGAGGCAGCCTTGGCGCAGCGCGGTGCTTCAGCCTCCGGTGTAACTGACACAAAGCCGTGCGGAAGAGCCATGATTTCACTCCATAGTGTCCTGACATTTAGTTGAGTATATAACCCCACTTTTATTCGAGGCAATACCAGCAGCTATGCTGCAGCAGACACACTGCCAGTGTGAACAACACACAACCGCGACACACAGCAGAGCCACGGTGCAGCTGCTCCGTGCCAAAAATGCTGAAATGATTCCTCCAATCTGCTACACTCCCTCTTATCCTCAAGAACAAGTAAGATCTTTATAATTCATTATTTGATGTCACAGAAGTATACTTGCTACACATAGGGTGAGCGCTTTTAGTCTGTTAAAGTCACTGTATCTACAGTCAAAGCAATTGTCCATAATCTGTCCTAGTTGAAGTGAATGATCAGTGTCATTTATGTACAGTGAGTGACTCTGCAGTCAGTTGATCAGTATCACTGACTGAATCAATAAGTGAATGTACGCCCTGAATGAAACTGAAACTTAAGAATCCGCCACTCTTTCCCCCCCTACATCTAGAAGAAAGACAAACTTGATGTTGAATCTAATAATTAAGTGTTCCAAAAATATATGTGACCGCTTCTAGTCTGTCCATTCAATTCTCTGCTCTCAGATTGCTGGTGTACAAGCTGAAGAACGTTCATCTGTGTTTCAGGTCAGTGAATGGGGCTCTGCATTCCCAGCAGGTGATTCAGTACACTGAAAAGAATTGTGATGCCCATCACTACTTGGGCATACCCCAAGGAGGCAAGGTCCCGCCTAGCTTAATGGGGTAAGAGCCAAAACTTATATTTTAAGTGGTCACCAGCACAAACGCTGCCCGTAGTGAATCACCAGTCAATATAATTTTTCTATCAACCATGCACAATCTTTAGTTTGTGTCAGTGCACCAACACCTTTGGCTCAATATGTTATTCTGTTTCCATTACCCACTCAGCATATTGGGTGAAGGATAAGGATTTGTGTCATACAACAGCCACCGTTATAGACTTTGTCTCTCTCTGGTCAAAAAGTAGCAAAAATCTGACAAATCCTACCAGTGCTTCTCTGCTCACGAACACAGAGCATCTTGTTTGTTTAATCCGTACAAAACGTGCAGTGGAAAAAAACGATACATCGGGATTTTAACGGGTGTTGTTCGCTAGACTACTTTTTTGCCATGGATAGTGAGTCCCGGGAGTGTCTATTGAATACTTAACAATAACACTGTGTTATGACAAGTCAATATTTTCAGCACAGTATTTTCTCTTTATTTCAAATCTTTGTGTTGGCTTTAACAGTATATTAGTGTCTGAGTAAATGTTTGTAATATTCATTTGGGTAGGCAAAAAAGAAAAAACAACAGTGCTGGCCCTCCTAAATCATGCTGTCTGGGTGAATCAAGTCATCCTTGCTGAAATGAATGGCACCAGCTGAGCGTGCATCCTGGACTGAGTAAACTTACCGAGGTGAAGCCACATCCATCACAACATAAGAGAGAGAATTTAGGCAAGGACAGAGACAGTAGCAACGCGGAGGTTTGAAGAATAATTAGCATATGGCCCAGAAAAGCTGAAAGGACACACATGACAACAAGGTGAAAACAAAGTGTTGGAAATATCTCACTCTAGCAGAAGAAGGAAGGAACGGCCCTAATGATGGAGCTGTCAGTCCCTTGTGATCCACAAACAAGTACAGGGGACATGATGAACCTGAAGGAGATTGTTATGGGTGTTTTTCTGAAAGTGTGTCTGTAGAAATCCTCATCATCCAGAATCGTAGCCCAGCAGGAGGGGCACACTTCCACCCACTTGTGGTCTAAAGCCCATGAGTGCCTTTTGTGCACGAGAGGGCTGGACTCTCAGCTCGCAGACGTGACTTCAGGGACTAATCCTTAACTGAAAGCTGTGACTTGGAGAGTTTATAAGAACCATTTATCTTCATTGCCAGCACATTATGGATCTCTTGCCTCAAGCATTTTGATGATTGGATGCATCCACACACTGACATGCAGATGTATGCCCTCTGCCAACGGCAGCGGAAGGAGGCATAGCTCAAACGGCTCTTTCTACAACATTTCAAGTTTACACAGGCAACAGGAAAATGATGAAATACAACCAGGGCCAAGGAAATGTAATTGTTTTGCCAATAAAACTTCAATTCAGTTTTCAGACATTTTACTTATTAAAAAAACAGGTGCGGTGTTGCGTCTTAGTGGAACGTAATATTATGGCCCAAACAGGTCCGAATATGGGCAATTTATTATTATAATAGTCATTGCTATTTCCAAGCTCCTCCCAGTTGAAGGGAGAGCTGAAGCCATTTGCTGTTTTATTTATATGGACATGGGCACGCACACACACACACACAGCTTTATTTAAAATGCAGAAGTCAGAATGATGGCAGTGACCCAGGAGCTGAGATAAATAATTCCCAGGCAGCTGCATTTAAATTCGTCCTCCTTAGAGACCGGCCAAAAAGTTATCAAGTCTAATTCTGTCCATATCAAGTGCTATGTGTGTGGCAGAGGACATTAGATATTCTTATGAAACAATAATTTAGCTAAAAATCTAAGAGATTATTTAATAACCCACCCTTATTATCATAAAAGTAAAATGTCAAGTTCTTATCATGGGGGACTTTTGTTGAACTCAATTGTTGTAAATCTGTATTGTGGACCAGGTATCTACATGTGTATTGAAAGGGGGTGACTCACACCCCTACTGAATGCTTCTTCTGCAGACAGGATGACAAACACATATTTAAACCAGTTTGTGTGTTCAAGAATGTTTCTTGAACAGGTTTCCCTACCAAAATCTGTAGCATACAAGTCACTAAAATGACATGCATGTCAGTAGTGATGTTATTTGCTGTAATTGATTGATTGATAGTGCCCTTTATCAATATGCTCGTTGTCATTATTGCTCACCACTAGAAACAGTGAACCCCTGAAACCACAGCTGCTGTCAGTCAAGTGACAGAGAGACGAACGATCCCTTGGTGCCAGCGTGCTGTCAGTCAGTGAGTAGATCATCCAGCGCCCTGTGGTTGGCCATGCGTCTGCAGACCTGTGCTGGATGTGTCCTCCTATGTATTGCCAGATAAAGGCCAATTCAAATCTGCTGTAATGAAAATGGTATCAAATTGTAATCAGATAGAAAATCATTCATAACATTTACCATAAGCACAGGCTCTGCTCAGGACCATACTGCAAAAGCCGATTAAGCATTTTTGGAAGTGTCCACCAACAGATCTGTTTTTAAGTACAACAAGGCCTCAGCTGACAGTGATTGAATCAATGTTCAGATATAAAATAAAACCACTGGTGGTGCTTCATGTGCAAATCTTCTAGACAACATATAGTTTCTCTCTCTATCTCTCTACTTTACTTCAGCTATAAAAAGTCTCCGACAAAGAAAGATTTATGGTCAAAGTCAATATTGGTCTGGCTTTTCTGAGATGGAGAGACCTGCGAGCTGCTGTGGGGCTCCAAGGCGACTGGGAACTTGCTTCTCCTCTGCTCTATGGGGCCAAACTAGGCCTGATAAGATTAGTTAGCTTGTCATTACCGATATTATAGACTTGTTTTGTGAATGTTTAGGTTCCATCCTCCAATTTAGATTTTTTTCCTTTTCTTAAAGACCCTCTGAATATCACTTTAAATAAAACTCAAGACCAAACTTATTATATTAACAGCAAAATATAATAAAGTATTAAAGTAAATGACCTGGTTTGGTCCCTCTGACTTATGTGTTCTAGATATGGCATCATTACATAGTGTTTAGATGAGGTATAAGGGTGTAATCAGCATTTTCCTGTTGCAACTGCTGGAAGTGGTGCTAGTCTTAATTACTTAATTACTTGTATAAACAGAGGTGGCACTTAAAAATGCAGATGTCAGACCAGGTGATGATCAGTTGCATGGCCCGTGAACTGTGTTCTGTTCACTGCACATCGTCTTTAAACAAACAATGCACATGATTGTGTAGTAGTTTGCTTTTTGTTGTGTGGTTCAGAGTCTGGTCGAACACACTGCTTGTGATAACGTCGGTTTCTTTAAACATACGAAGTCAGGTGGAGTCAAATGTCCCCAGAGGGCTTCCATAATCATAGGGTTAGGGTCGAATACCAGTTACCAACGAAAACTTTACTTAAAATAAATGTGAATTTAAATAAAACAAGCCCTTTTAAATGTTATATGTTACCACATCATCACCAGCTGAGGAGTGGAATTATCATGCAGGTGCAGGTCTCTTAATTGGAGAAAAATTATTCCTTCGGGTGTTTCTGTGCGGATGAGTCAAGCAGACGTGCCGATCTGCACATCTCTATTGTGCACATACCAGAAATGCTCATCTAAGACACATCTATTGTAAATTTAAAAATATTACACAATAATTTAATCAGTCAATGTCATGATTTAATTAGGACTTGCCACCTCCTACGATAAACATACATACCAGAAAGGTGTCATTTTTCTCTTTGTGCCTCCCGAAGTCCCTTCAGTCTCCAACTGTCTCGGTTATACTGTTGGTAAAGGTCAAAAATGAAAAGTTTTGAAAGGGTACATGTTACATAATAGCCCATAGTGTCAAGATGTAACTAAAAAACTTCTCTAATGTCAATATTGCTTTCAAACTTTGTTGTATATTAAGTCTTGGTGAGTTCTAGATGTGTATTCAGTTATCTGCATACATTTTTTAAAGTCTGCTGTGCATCTAAATTAGACTCCTCCCTTGGGCGTCTCTCTCTCTACCTGTCTGTCTGACAGTAAGTGGATTCGGAGGGACAATTAGCATTAATCTGCCATGCAGCTCCAATAAACGACTTCTAATAGACTCCAATGCAACAGACTGCACAATGACACACTGGCCAGCCAACACACATCTACTCTTCCATCCTCTCAGCATTTTTCTGCATCAAACACAAAATAACCAAAACATCATTATTTTCAAGCAATGATTGTTATTCAATCAAGAAGGGAAATTACACAAACAAGCTGACATTAACACCGTAAACAACATTTCTGCAATCAACACCGAGCAAAACGTGAGAAAAAAAGGGGCAAAGATAGAACATCCTGTTGAATATCAACATCCAACGTCTGTTGCGCCATCATCTTTTCCGTTACAGACAAACAGACGCTAAATACTGTTAATTCACTAACACTAGCTCTATCTGCTGTAGAGAACTAATCAAGCTAATATCATTGTCACGAGTAAAAAGGCTGTTCTCCAGTCGACTGTTAAAGCTAAGATCAGACTATTATTTCATTCTAACTTTGAATTAGTATGTTTTTAATTTGACTGTTTCAGTAGAAAAGGCTTTCATGAAGTGGATTAACCATTAATGGTTGACTCTATCTTTTGTCTTCTGTGTCAACTGAGAGTTGGGTCTTGTTCCGGGCACACGTACATGCTCACACATCATCAGTTGATGCTTAAATGAGGGTCCTTGTCGGTCTGTCGCTCCTCACATGTGTACCTGATCCCACATTCCATTCCAGTAGCTGGATTTATTGAACCTGGGGCACATGTCAATTTCAGTATTACTGGCACATGCTGAAACTATTTATTTGTGTTCAGGCCTAACACAATCGTTCAATTCTATCAGTTAATCGTAAGCTAGGTTATCAAGCTAACATTAACTAACCCTAAAAAACGATATTATCCAGCTGGTTTGTCATACATGTGAATAAAGAAATTATTTCATTCTATTAAGGCCTTAACTCGCCATCCGCTATCTCCATCCTCTTGGCCTGACATCAAGGTCGCTGAGGTCCGCAGCTTAGTATCTTTGCATAATTACTGGTGAATCACAAGGATACAGGACCTTAATTAATTTGTTTCAATTGGTCCTTTGATCCCCTGCTCCCACAGTCCACGTGCCGAAGTGTCCTTTGGCAAGACACCGAATTCCTGCCTGTGCTGGGCGTGTGAATGCTGTGTGATAAGCACTGTGTATAGAAGCGCTCTATGAATGTGTGTGAATGGGTGAACAAGAGTAAAGTGCAGTAAAGCACTTTGAGTGCTACAATACAGTCCATTTACAGAGAAGGGGTAAAAAATGTTATATGGTGATAGTAAAAACATACAATATAAATATTTGAAATCAGGAACATCTTCCTGCTACCAGCCATGACTGCATTGGTATTTGAATAGGCAATTTCCAGCTGAGAACCCCGCCAAAGCCAGCCAATGAATTCAAGTCAGGTGCTTAGCAGCCTGTGTGTAGAACAGATGATTGCACTTATTATACAGCACACTCTGTTGTCGATTAATAAGGTACACCTAGCTAAACTAAGACGATGTTATACGGCTGTCCTGCAATACATCCTGTCCTAATGGAGGTTAATGTTCAGATTTTAATGAAACTGTATTTCTACATCCGCGTGTGTGGCCATGGTCCCACAGCTGAGTGTGTGCAGGGTCAGAGGGGTTGTATTGAATATGTAAGTCTAGTCTGCCTGATTCCATTGAGAGCCGTGCGTGCGTGCGTCAAGCATGCGTGTGTGTGTGGTGAGAGCGGGGGGGTACCCCGATTAGGCCACCCCCTTATAAAAAGAAGCCCCGAATGCCTAGACCCTCACAAAGTTTGTTATGATGTTCTCTTATATTTTGAATGTAATGCTTCTTACCCTTTTTGTTCAGGCAGATCAATTTCTAACACCTTTTTCTTACAATGCTTAAAAGATGAAGCTGTGAACATATTAACATGTTGTCATGTCTAAAAAAAATCCTAACTGCTGGAAACTATTAAAGTTGACAACATGTTAGTATGTTCACAGCGTCATCCTTTAAGCATTGTAAGAAAAAGGTGTTGATTAAACGGTTATGTGCCTGAACAAAAGGGGTAAGCGTTACATCCAAAATATAAGAGAACAACATTAACAAACTTTGTGAGGGTCTCGGCATTAGGGGATTATTTTTATAAGGGGATTGCCCAATCGGTACCAAACATTCTGAAAGAGCATTCGTTGCATTGAATACCAAATGAGATTAATCAGTGAACAGAGATAAACTAAATGTTCACCACACTTGAATGTGTTTTAGTCAAGAGCGTAGCCAAGGGGATAGAGCGGGTGCTCTGCAACAAGAAGGATGCCGGTTCGAATCCCACTCTTTCCAATCTGCATGCCTAAGTGTCCTTGGCAAGATACTGAACCCCTAAAATGGCCCCTCATAAATGTTGAGTGTTCTAAAATTGTAAGTCGCTTTGGACAAAAGCGTCAGCTAAATCACATGTAATAATGTAAAAAAATGCTGAAATACTGTTTAACACACTCCCTCAAAGTATTCAGAATTTCTTTAACTCTGTGAGCCTGTTACTCAGGGGAATAGTTTTATATTTAAGAAAAGAAGGGTAGGGATAAATATCCAAAATGGATGTGCAGAGAGGTACATTTTGGAATCTGTCAGGCTTCACCCTCCTCCCAACAAAGGTCAGTCTATCTCCATCTGCAGGCGGCATATTGATTGCTCAGATTGGCTCGGCACAACAAACACATTCTAGCCTCATCCAAAGCTCCTCAAAGTTTCAAATTATGTCACTCCAAGAAATATCAATTTATGTATGTTTCATAATCCAGACACTTATTCTATAAAGTAGAACAGAACATTATTCTGTATTATAAAAATGTCAATATGTGGCAATCTGACCGGACACTGACATTTGTAAATTGATCGATAATGGAGCTCTGATGGGCTTCTTGTACTAGGTGAAAAGGTTTCAGTTTAATTATGTGGTGTCACTTCAAATAGGCAGGAGTCACTGAAACGGCAAAAGAGTGACAGTCGATGCATCGATGACACAAATATATGACATCATCCTGACACAAATACTTACGCTTTAAAGATATGTATTTTTTAACAGATCTCAAACATTGTTGGATTCCAGGAGCATGTTGGTCATATCAGAGGACAAGGACAAATTATCATTTCTCAATATGCACGTACGATCGGCTGCAACACAACTCTATGTAACATCTGCCCATCAAAACTAGATTGACACGTTCATGCAGTTCAAGTCAGTCTGTGAGGTTACAAGTGTTGCATTCTGAAAATATAACAGCGACACCCTTGAGCAACTCCGAATGACGCATGACAAATCAGCACACATTTAAATTACCCAGCTGCTGTGTCAACTCTGTGGTCTTCTCTTCTGCATTATTTAAAGGTTGTTTTTTAAAGCAACACCTTTTCAAAACCTCCATCATGTTTAAAAGTGAATTTATTGCATGTATGATTTGCATTGCTAAATATTGGACGTATTTTAATGAAATCATCACCTGGAAGCAATTCAATTGTTTACTAGTGTGCAGTGTAACTGTGGTCTAAAATGTGCAGCTGTGACTCAGATGATGGAGCCGGCTGACCATTAAGGAGAGGGTTTGTGGTTCGATCCCTGCCTGATCCAGTCTGGTCGCCAGAGTGTTAGTGGGCATGACACTGAACCCCAGATTGCCCCTGACGACTGCACCGTGCGAATGATACAAGGATTTTTTTATTTACCACTAAAATGGCCATGAGTAATGCTGAACTGGGCACAACCTGTCACCTATTCAATACTGGTGTAGCCACTATGTTATATTATGAATTGGTTAATCCATAGATCATTGTTCTCAATCGTGGTCGAGCTGTCATCAGACCAAACTTGAGCCCATGTACTGTCTTCAGAAATAAGCACTAAGGATGATAAGTTGTGCATAGTGCTTTGAAAATAACACTACTCCTTTCATGTCACATTTGCTTTTAATAATCCATTTCATACTTATTGCACATATAGGTCTCGTCGCCTTAGACCCTCTTATTCTGGTGCTTTCCAATCTTAGTGCTCTTCCTCGGAGCCACGCTATGAAATCATCTGCCCACACACTTAAATTGTCTTTTAAAAGAGCCCTGTAATCACTTCTCCTAACCGACAAGTATTTTTCATATGGATAGCCTTCATAACCTGGTTCCAATCAATATGAAGTATTATGACCTTTCATATTGTATACACTGTAATTTCAGTGTGCACTCCTTATTGGAGATTACTTTTCTCTTTGGTCTTACTTGTGTTATGATAACTTTTAACCAGATTGTGTATGTTGCAGATCTGTGTTTGTGTATGCTTGTATAAAGAAGGCATCTCTGACTCAAGAGCTGCAGGACAACAATTATTATTATCATTATTTTTCTATTAATTTGTGCTGTTATCATGAATGACATCTAAAATATATAAATATCATTATTATTGTTTTCATTATAACAACTAGTCTGTCAGAGCTGACATGATAAGATGGTACACAACTGTTCCTGGTCCCTCTCTCTCGGCCTCTCGTCCCCCTCATCTCTCTCTCTTCTCTCCCATCTTTTCGACCCATCTCTCCTCTCCACCCACTTTTTTCTCTGCTCACCCCAACCGGTCCCTCATTTTTACGGCATTGACCTTCTATGTAAAGTGCCTTGAGATAATGAATATTATGATTTGGCTCGATACAAATGAATTTAAATTGAATTGTAAATACAGATTTTTGCAATGTCTTTTGACACCAAATCCTCTGGGTCAACCGTTCTCGGGGGATACTGCTCTGCTGCTCTGCTGCGTTGCTGCGTGGAGCAGACGATTTCAATTTCACTCAGCCTTTGCACCACAATTATGGACTAAAACAAAACGTATCGTCTTACAACAACAACTGTCAGACCTCATTTATGTATGTTGCTTAATTTTTTTGCTCGTCTTTGCCTCCTGGTTCAGCGAGTTTTGGTCGTGGTAGGATACAGGTGGAATCCGTGGAAGCTGGGCTTTCATAATACGCAGCTTATGTTGTTAGCATGAAGTGGTTTGACTGTAGGTATTCTGATTCAACTGCTTGGTGTGAAAATGGTTGTTGTAGCGATGTATATCATGTCTAGGTTGACAGAACTGTGTTACCTTGTAAGTGTCTGTAATGCCCATGGTTTTATTAATAAGGCAAAAGAAATGTTTAATCTGATTCCTCGATTTAATAAATGGGACAATTGGTTTAGTACTGGTTTACTAAAGGAATCAATAGCTGCAGCCCATAGTGGTCAGTAAACTATAGTCAACAGTAGAAAGTCTTTATGGACCTGAAACATACTTGTGACGAAAAACACTATGTATTTGAAGAATACTTCCACCAGTGATAATAATGTTGTCTTCTGTCGCTGTGTGTTGTTGATGACACAATCAGCCGTGTGGAAGCCGCAATGTTTTCGGATTCGATTCAGTCTGCCGGTTGCATGAGCTGTGCTCCATGCAGTAACACTCCATCACAAACTCTGCATGGGGCACATTCCAAGGCACTCACTCCATCTCTTTGCCCGTTCTCCTCGTCTCTGATTTTGCCTCTCCCCCTGTTCCCTCTTTTCATCCCCTTCACACTGTCCCTTCTCTCACTCGCACCCTTTCCACCGATTTCTTTTCCATTGCTTGTGGCACCTTTTCCACACAACCGTACTATTTCGTAACAGAAGGCAGGATCGGATGTCAGTCTTACATCCAGCTCTACAAACTTTTCAACAATAAGAAAGAAAGACTGGTCATTTTCATGACATTTTCTGTAGAGGCTTTATTTGAGAACGCAGATGTCCAAGTCCCCTGCAGTCGCTGGAGGCATTTTGTGTGACTTTTCCCACCAGCCCCTCACTACAATCAGGAACATGTTATTGTGAGCCGCTGTGAGAATACGGCAGGGAAATGACCAGAAAATTCACAGCGAGCGAGTGGGCACGTCGATGATGTTTCTGGCACACGATGGACTCAAAAAGAATACAAATATCTCAGGAGGAAAAAGAGGATCCACACACAAAGGCGACCCAGATGTCCACTTGGAACAATGAGATCCAAGAGCTTTTGGTGCTGAGGGCTGATGTTGATGTGTTGTAAACAAAAAAACACGTTATTCCTGCTCTGGAATGTATACCTCGTCCTGCCTCCTGGATGCTCTACTTAGGTGCCACCCCTCGCCTGAATGGTCTGGACATTTTCTTGTCGTTGTGAATGCATCTGACCTGAAGATTCTCCAGCTGCGCTCTTCATATGTGAAACTCTAAATGGTTCTCACAGTAATGCCACTGTTCATCTTCACCTCGACACTGCTGATAAGGTGCAGAGATGAAGCTGGAGCTGGCTTCTTTTGATTTCTTCTTCTCTCCTGTCGGCACATACAGGTCTGCCCTATTCGGTCCCAGACAAGTGGAGGATAAAAAAACCTCCATGTGGACTGTCATGGATTTGCTAGAACCCCCAGAGCTCTGAGGTATGACGAACGGGTTATGCCTCAGTAAAGCCACCGCCGCTCCATTCTGATAAGCACGCAGCTCAAAGAGAGTAAGAGAGCACGGAGCTCATCCCCCCATTTGGTGGATTTTAAGAAAAGCAGATGAGATTTCTATATAAACAATAGACGGATTCATTCATTGGGTTGGAATGGTACCCCACCAGTATTGATTGGGTTGATGAAAAATACATGTAGCAGGATGGGTGCTAATTAGTGACCTACATGCAAGGTTAATGTGTTGCTGATGTCAGCGAATGTTACGGGTTCTTGGAAAGAAAAATGGAAACGATTAATGGACTGAATGCATCTGAAATTCCTAGTGAATATTGGAGCACTTTCCAACCTCTGTTGTTTATTCTGGATGAATTTAACTGTTTTCCGATAAAATTCACGATTCATTCATACATGCATCTTTAGTGAATCCAGTAAACATGAGCAGGCCGGGGAGCGTCTGAGCAAATCAATGTGCCTCTACCATGAAATATGATTTTACTTGTTTGAAATAGGAACTAAATAAATGTGTGTCCCAGGATGCATTTGCATTCACAAAGCTAAAAGACATGGCCACATGTGTCACAGACAACATCTACATTTTGAGTTATCTGATCTCAACGCAGCCTCAATGCATATGGTCGTGTTCTGACCTGTACCTCAGAGCTGCCGGTCGGATCTCCTGAGATATAGGCTAAACAGCTTTCAGATGAGCAAAATCGGCACAAACGTATATCAGGTTTGAAAATGCTACCACTTTGCTTTAAAATATGAACATCAAGAGCTGTAGATTAATGTTGTCTCTGACGTCCTGTGATAATTCGCGATCATGGACGACTGATATGTATGTATAACTTGGACCCAACTCAAATCCTTTAAAAAAGTCTAATAAATGATGCTAGGTACGTAGGCAGATGTAAGTGGCGCTGGAGGAAGGTCTGACTTTCTCAGGCTTCAAGCTGAGATCAGATGGATTTAGCTTGCCATAGCCGCAATCATTTTTCTTTTGCCTGCAATATCACTGATTAGCTGAAGGTGTAGGAGAATCTTTTTCTTTTCCAATTTCCATCGACAATCAGTTTAATGATTTGGGTCAAGGAGGCTCATCATGCTGAGGTTATGTAACAAAGCCTTGATATTAACAGGGCAAATCGGACTTATATCTTGTCTCTTTCTTGCAAGCGTCTAATCTAGGAAGACCAAATCTTTGAAGAAACTGTGTCAGAAATATCTCTGTGAACGACTGTCCTACTTTGGTAATTCCTACTGACCGATGAGACTTATCTCAAATTATTCAGGACAATGATAATGTCTGCCTATATGTGTCTCATACAAAGAACAGTACGATATCAGAACTGTTCTGTCGAGACTCTTTTCATAAGTTTTAAACCAAAAATTCAATATGATTTAGATTTCATATTTGAGCTGATGCTAGTTGCAAATCTTACATTTGCAGAAATAAAACAATGTTTACTAGGATCAAAATGAAGAACAATGTCAAACGTTATACATTTTGCAAGTTTTACAGCTATTTATAATGTAAAAAAAAAAAGGAAAGTCCAAGTATTTTAAATTGAACATACACTTTCTGGTTTGAAGTTCAGTGAAGCCTAAACACAAAATGGTGATGTTCTGGCTGTTCCTGCCTGAATGTCATAGCTAAAAACACATTCAGAGAATATTGCATTGTATTGTCGCTCTAATGAATGCAAAAATAAAATGCCATGTTCACTTAATCTTTTATAGTGCCTTACATAGTTTTTTATGTTGCTCTTCCAGTGTTATAGTGAGGAGCAAATACTTGCTTTTACTTCCCTTCCACCTCATTTACAGTCAATTTTGCTGTAAATAATAACGCAGCAGGTATTTGGAAGCAAAGACGGACACACACTGAGCACCATTTGCCCACAAGGAGACATGTCATGAAAGGCAGATTCTTGTGTCAGTTACACACGGATAAAAAGACAAATGAACAGGTCCATGTTCCAAGCTAAAATAAATCGTACTTTCAAGTCCCAAACAAGTGATACAGTGAGTTAAGAGGTAAATAAAAAAGCATATTAAGATATTACAAATGTATTAAGACATCAAGCTGTGATTCATCCACATTTTATTTAGGTCATATAAATAATCACAATATCTTACTATGGTAATGGTTTAGGGGTGGTCTTTATCATTAGCAAACCATGAGAAAGCATTGTGACAATTCTATCCAGGTGTGACCCGTGTCACATGTCTCATTTATTCAAGTTTTTACATTCTGTCACGGATTTACCTTCTTATTAATATTTTCAGTTTGTCTGTGAAGTTTTTGTTTACTAATTCTCTTCTGTTTTCAGAACTCTGCCGCTCCCCTCCTGCTCTGCACCTTCCTCATTCCTCTGATCCCTTCACCGGCTCCACCCACAGACGCACCTGTCTTCACTTCCCTCATTAGTCTCCCCTCTATATCTGCATGCCTGTTCCCCTTGTCCTCTGCCAGATCGTTTAGTGTGTTCGTGCCTAATCTTTCCAGCGTTACTTTCCTGATTCCTTGCCTGCCTGATCTCCACCGTGACCTGTCTGCTTTTCCCCTGGATTCCTCTTCTGCCTGCTCCTTGTCGGTTTTGTTTGCTTCGGACTGACTACCTGGCTCCTGACCTCTGCTCTGTCTACCCTGGATTATCTCTGGCCTGCACTTTATTGGATTTGTTTATATCGGACTGACTACCTGGTATCTGACCCCTGCTCATTCCAATAAACCACAGACATTGCTTATTCCCACTCTGCCTCATTGTAGTTGCTTTCGGGGTTCACGTCTGCCATTCTGCCAGCCCTGACACATTCACTTGTCGGAAATAAAAAAACAAACAGGTCGAGGACTCATCACCAAAGCTGCACTGGCAACACTGTCTATAGAGAGCTTCACAGTTTTCTCCGATCAGCTCACCTCCCAGGGACACAGGGTGGTAAGTCAAATTCATAAAAGCATTCCGGGTTGAGAAATGGGGGAATTCAGTTTGGTCTAATTTAACGTTGTGATGTGATATGATTTGATGCAGCAAAGCAGACGCCAAAGTATTCGCCGGCTAAAACCGTAAATGAATTCAGAGCCGCAATTAGCATCACTGTGCCAAACAGCTCAAATTAATGAATCATAATGGACTCCACCGCAAAATGTGGCTACAGAGTGCACAGAGAGAGAGAGAGACGTAGCCAGCTTCACTCTTCATGTGCATCCTCCTTGTGTCTATGTTTATCTCCTTCTCAGGTGTCCCTCCTTAACTCTCCATCCTCTCCTATCTCTGTCACTACCCTTGTCTCGCTTCAAGCCATAGCCGGCTATCTACTGAGGAAGATCCAGCTCGGGAAAACTGGGAGCGATAGAGGCGCGGAGGGACGTAGAGGGAAAGATGCGTCCCTGTCAAATTAAGCTGCTTATAAATCTGCTCGACACTTTGTTGCCATTGTCTCTGGATAATTGTCTGTATTTGCTCCAGGGTGAATTCCGGCGTATTTGTATGCATGCATGCGTTTGTGTGCAGAATCAAAGCTGCAGGTGTCTGCGCTCAGAAGAAACACTGTTGCACTAGATTATTCATGGTTGCGTAACTCTCCTGGCTGCATTTGTGAGGGAGACGGGGCAAATTGGAGGTGAAAGAAAATAGGAAATGGGACGTAAAAAATAAAGTGTCTGATTGGACATATAAGCAGGAAAAGGGAGAGTGGCAGCAGGTGACTTTAGGGCTTGTTGGGTTAGCTAGATTTACTGGCCATCTGTTTGTTAGGTATTTCCATAGATGACACTGCTTTCCCTTTTGTGTAATACCAAATAACTAATTAAAACCAAACAAATAAATTAACATGCATGAGTGTGATAGGAAGCACCTAAAATGACACACAATCAAATACTAATTTAATGTGTATTTTGACTTTTTAGTTTGATCTATGTCCCATCCACAAACATTGAGAATGAGGGATTTATGATCTACACTGCAGTCAGCCACCAGGGGTTGATCAAGGCGCTTTGGTTTCAACCAACATGCTAACATGCGAACGCAAAGTACTTTTTTAAATTTTAAAAGATCACTCCAAAATTTGTGCGAAATACTGCTGTTTGAAATATCAGGTCCATTCTTTTAAATCTAAAAAAAAGCAGGTTTATTTTCTGTGACGTTCATGTGTGCTGACGGCAGGAACCTCTTTGCCTTCAGGGAGTTTGACTTAATATGCTCATATGCTTTGGGCGAAATGCTAAGTCTCATTATTTTATATATTAGATGAGATCAATACCACTCACGTGAGGTGTGAAGGCTGGAAGAAGGGGCAAACTTAATGTGACTCCCTCCAGCAGAACATTTATCCGTGCAATGTTTCCTACCAAAGCATTGTTGTACCACGAAGAAATTGTTAGAACACACAACTCGCCACAAATCTCCAAACTGACATGAATTAAAAAAATACATTTGTTTGTGTTGGAATTTAACCGGCAAGACAAATCATGTTCATTTGTGAGATTCCGAGGTACTTGTCGGTGTATATTTGTATATTTGGAGCGAGCCAGGTTAGCTTTTTTCCACTAACCTGCTCCTTGTCCGCTCGCACACACAAGAGTCGTACTGGTTCTTTTCTTTAATTGTCAGGAAGAGAGCGATTGAGGATTTTTCTTGAAATATTCAAGAAAGCCGTGGTGTAATTGCCCTTTTCTGATGAAATAAGAAGCAAAGCAAAGTGCTAACTGGTATCACAAAAGGACACCCTTCATAGAGACCTCAGAGTGATGATTCCTTTGCTGCGGCTGCTTTTGAACACTTCTTAAGTGTGACTGTACAGCGAGGTCTATTTGAGCAAGCTGATGAAAAGTAGCTTCTTAGAATGGGTTTTAAAGCATCATAGAGAATTTTTACGTGGCCCTAAGAAGCTGCACTTTTGCACTACACACACCAGAAAACATTTATAAGGATTAATATAAGACAGAGTGGGTAGAGGCATATACCGAATAATATGTTTGCTGACGGTTGGTCTCTCCCATGAGTCTTCACTCAGAATAATATCTGCATATCAATGAGCAGGTGAGATATCTGCTCTCCCTGTTCTCCTGGATTACACACCTATCACACCACAACATTACAACAGGTGTTAGTGTTGTGGCTGATGGGTGTAAACAGAATCGCTGCATCCCAATTAATGCTTATGAGAGATATTTATACTGCACTGGGAACGTTAACGTCTCCCTATGGATCCCACAGAACAACACACACACTGTGTTTGTGAGTGTGTGTGTTTGACATTTTCGTCAGGTAGGCACGGACCCTCTCCGAGCTTGTTTTTGCCCTGAGGGCATGGTGAGATGTTTATAAAATACTCACAGAAGCAGGGTTTACCAAACACCGGTGTGTCGACATGTGAGTCGCTGCTTTGCTGTATATAAATGATCATCTTCTCCTCCCTCCTGCAGCTTCAAACCCTGTCAGCATAGAACCACACCTCTACACGCGCAGCTTTTCATTAACCGTGGGCAAAGGGGATGGATTTTTTTACTCATAATTTTGTGTTAGATTATCAGCTTCATTATTTTGAGAGGCAATGTGTGCTGAATAACCCCAGCCTAAATTATTCCCCCAGGCTCTTAAGTCAAATTAAACCTGGTCTGAAGCGTGTGTGTGTGTGTGTGTGTGTGTGGATGCTTGTCTGTGTCTGCCTTCGACTACTGATATTTAAATGTAATTAAAACCACTTTAATCTCTGCCAGGTAAACTGTGCCTAATAATTAGGAGTAGATTCCTCACAGGACCAATTGGCTTTGGCAGCCACCCACAGTCTGATCAAAATGAACATGCAGGCTGTTTAGTCCTGTGCTTAGATTTACGGCTGATGCTGCCGTTCATTTCTAAATCTTCAAGTTACGGCAGTGAAATAAAAAAGCTTCTTTAAAAAAAAAACATTCTATATATTTACATCAATTTAATATTATTATCCTTGAAGAAATTATACAAAAGTTGCTGAAAGGGTAAATTGTTTATTTATATAGCGCTTTTCTAGTCTGATGATGACCATTCAAAGCTCTTTCCAGTACAGTTTTACATTCACCTATTCTCACACACACACACACACACACACATTCATACAGTGCATCTAGCAGCAACACTTTGTTGTTCTATGAGGGCTAATTCGGGGTTCAGCTTTTTGCCCAAGGACACTTCGGCATGCTGATGGGGAAGACTAGGGATCGAACTGCCGAACTTCAGGTTAGAGGACGATCGCTCTACCCCTCAGCCACAGAAAACTCTAAATGTAGTTTGGTGGAAGATATGTACTTGGTATCTTTGAGTTTAATGACAGCTTATTATCCACAATATGGTGAGTTTCTATAATATTAGTGCTTTTTATAGAGACAAAAATTATTTAAAAAGTGAACTACATATATCTCGCACACAAACTGCAGCTTTCATATTTGTATTAATGAGCAGCTGTGACCCAATTCGGACCGGACTCATTTCTCCAGGGGAAGTGAGGTTACTTTAACTTTACCTGTGCTCGTCAGGAGGGAACATGTTCGCCAGATGTAGGTAAATGTTCACCTCCACCTCAGTAATAAACAAAGCTGCTGTCACCTACTGTGTCACTGGTCCTCATCCTTTCTTTTCCTCTAATGTTTGAAATGACCTTCAGAATATGTTTTAAATTCCTTACCATAACTTGTGAACAACCTGTCCACATGGGGCTGCTGGTTGTATTTTCAAACTTTAAGTAACCGTCATTGCGTAATAAAAAATTAGTCTGGAAAATCTATGAAATTATGTTAAACACAATGTGAAAGGGTGATCCCCAAAGACATTCCTCAATCCGATCCCCGGTTTGGAGCCATACCAAAGTTGTATTAGTTCTTCCCTGATCTAAACCGCATACCTCCACACACTTTCATCTTAATTTGATTGGTGACTTTTGTTTAATTTTGCTCCCAAACATACAAACCCAGCAACAAAAAAAACATGAAGGGGATATATATATATATATATATATATATATAACCTACTGTTATCAAGGCAATCTTCAAAAATTGCAGTATTATATATATATTTATATATATATATATATATATACGGGGAGAGGCGGTGGACTTGTGGCAGAAACTTGGACTATGGGCAGAAAAGGTCTCTGGTTCGTCTCTGGTTCGACTCCACGGAGAAAAAACAAAAGACGAACCTGGATTGATCTGTCCAAAAATCCAAGAGGATTCTCCCTACCCTGTCTAGTGCCCCTGAGCAAGGCACCTTACTCCCTCAACATCTGCTCCCTGTGCGCCGTACATGGCTGCTCACTGCTCTGTGTGTCCTGCACCAGATGGGTTAAAAGCAGAGATTAAATGTCCCTTCCATTGCATGAGTGGGCCTGTGATCATGTCTGTGCATGTGTTTGGGACAAATAAATGTATCTTAATCTTACTAAATATATTCCGTTATCCAAATCCATTAACTTGTATAAAAACACTGGTTAGACAATTAGTGCAACATAATTAGTTTGTGACTTCCCTCTACATGCAGTAAATAGTTGTGGACTGATTTATCCTCTGGAGGCTGATCGTTGTCGTTTGTCAATACGAGCTGCTTCTGGATCCACGCTGCAGGTGGGTGTGAGCGTGCATGGCTCGGCAGCGTGTCTGCATGCTTCCGTCTGTGTTGGGATTGCTAATGAGAGCAGCTGGGAGTTTGCATATGTAGCTGTAGAACCAGGTGGGAGTGTGTTGTCATACAAGGATCCTGAAGCAAGAGACAAAAAAAAACGCACTCACACACCCCAGACAATTAAAACCCCATGATCTTCAAAGCATGTGTAATTGTCTGCATCTCTGTGTGTGTGTGTGTGTGTGTGTGCGTGTGTGTGCAGCCACGCTATCAGCCTCCTCCACACCGAGAGCTTCAACGCACAGCTACAAGTCAATTAGCTTCCGTTCCGCTTCACTCAACACGATTGTGAACTGGCGGAGAGGGAACTTTCAGATGCAGACTCAAAGAAGAAGCGCACCAACGTTTAAGCAAATCAGCTGTTTGATCAACTCTCCGTCACGTGAGCTAACAAGCGGCCAGTTTCCATATCTCCCCAGAAATCAATGGGTGTGTCCTTCCCCATCAATGCACATGCTCCTGGCCCCAAAATAATCAGTTAGCCAGGAGCCCCAAAAAAGTTCCTGGTTATCAGAGGTTAATGACTCTTCCAAGTGATGCTCCACTCCTATCTTGATGAGGCTTTAGAGGGCAGCATGGTTTTGTTATATTTGAAAAGGAAGCACTCATTGTTTCACTAAGTACAACTCACTGTACCAGAGTGAAAGTGCTTTGTTTCTAGGTGGTTTTGCGTTTTAGAAACGTTCACAGGCGTATGCAGAGGCCGGAGAAATGGCCCCAAGTCAAAGAAAGGAATAGTTTAGTTTTTCCAACTACAATTGGTTATACAGTTTACAACACACTGTATACTATCATACTATTAGTTCAGCATGTATGGAACACAGGCAATTAGTTATAAGTTAATATATAAAGAGGAGGAGTGCTTTGTTGAAAGAAAGACGTTTGTTTGAAAGCTCTGCAAAAAAATTGTTAAAGGGCTTTGAGTTAAAATACTTGTATATCTATATAAACATACTTAATACAAACTATAAAGTGCTATATTCTTCCAAATACTGCAACTTCCCATTTGTTTTAAAATGTATAAATTAAATATTTCTCACATTCTCCCTCATTTCTTACTTGGATTTTGTTCAATCTTCTAATGTTGTATTGATTATTATATGTTCACATATTCTCCTTTAAGTACCTAGTAGAGGTATAGGTAGCAATAATGGTATAATAGAAAATAACTCTACAGTAGCCAATGTAAAAATGTGTTATCAAATGAGTGATATGATTTAACCAATGCACACCCGGTCAGACCACACCAACTAAGTCTGTGTCTGATGAAACTACCAATATTGACTTTTATACAAATATGTCAGCTCCTCATTTGTAAGAGAAACACTGTGTTGTGTGGACTCACGTGTTAATCTATCCATGTATCTTCTAGCTCTATAAATGTCTGTCTTTCTGTCTGTCTTCCGCTCACATGACTCAAAAACCAGTCATCTCACTGGCTTCACACTCGGCATGTGTATTGTTGAGCACCACAGGAAGTGCAGTGCTATAAACAGGTGACCGGTGCACTTTGAGCTTGACTATTGCACATGAGGAATGGTCATTTCCATCAAGGTAGGTTTAGAAGGGACACTACAATGTTTTAAAAGAGATATTCGTTGTAAAAGCTCTTTTTAAATAGGTGAGAATTAAACTTGATTTGAACTGTGTAGTCTTAATTGTGTCTACAGAAAAAAGCTGTACATCAACAGAACAAATATTTCATTAAAAAAAGACCATAGAGCCGAGCGAAATAATAGTCTGCTCATCCATATGGTATAAAACTAAGTAAAGGAGGCGAAGTCAACACAAAACGAATTAAATATGAAAGTATTTTTGGATGCCTTCAGGTGTCAGAGTCCTAGTTGAAAAAATGAAAACTGGGGTCTTTAGCTAACGCCTCAGTAAAGCTGTCATTGTAAGCCGAGGGACAGGGAGATCCACTGGAGCACAAATCTCTCCTCCTGATATAATCCGGGGCTAAACCTTTTGCTTTGCTGGCACCGAGCTCCACCCGGCCGGCTTCATGACGAGACTAACGGCTCAGGGTGGCCAATAAAACTCCCGCTATCGCCAACCAGTCCAGCTGGTAATAGGTGGAGTAGGAATATCAATGTTAATGACCTGAGGTTTATTTAGCGCAATTATCGAGGTGCTTATACATTACAACTGCTTTTCTGCAGAGATACATGCAAGTAATGGCGGATGTGGTCTCTTACAAACAGTAAAGGGAGAAATCCATGGGGCAGTTTTGGGAAAAAATAACAACGTTCGCCTCTCTGCTTGTCATATTCACTATTTGCACCAGGCTGCCCTCATTTGTTGGATCATCTCCTGACGCTTAAATTGTACTTCCTCGTTTCAGCGAAAAGGAAAGAACATATGTGTCGGAGTTAATTGTTGCAAATGACTTTCACAGCATCCTCCACATGACATATGGGATTAGACACGCAAATCTGTGTGTCTAATTAACATAAAAATATTAAAAAAAACAGCGAGAGAGAACCCACATTTAGTTCCTGTGAAAGCCTCATCTTTCATATTCACAAAGTCAGAGTTCCTTTTGTAAAGAGGATATAAGTGAGAACACCGACACTGTGTCATTCATCATTATCACGGAATGAAAGATGTGAAAAAGAAAATGACAGACAGGGAATGCAAACGGGAGGAACACAGAGAGGGAAATTGGACTGAAAAGCAGTGGGAGTGAAGGCAACAGGGCAACACATGTGAAGGCCTCCTTTCTTTTCCCTGACAGCTTAAATGTGTTGGTTGAGGGGGACCTGTAGCGCAGCTCCAATCTGAAGCCATGCCAGATGCAAATTGTGCATTATGATGCTGGTGTTAATCGCCACCGGTAATTATGTGGTTTTTAACTCGCTGCGCTCTCTTCATTCTCTATGTGCAAATTTCTCCCAAAACTCAAACCCTATCTTTCTTCCATTTGTGTTTTTTCCCTAAAAAAATAATGATGGCTCAAGGCACAACTACGTAATTTCATGTCAAGACGTCTGAGACAGATATGTCCAATGTCCCCGTGTTTGTGTTCGCTGTTGGGTCGAGCGAGCAAGAGAGAGGGGAGTCAGGAGGGGCTGAATGAATGCCGTACAGCTGTCAAGGAAGATTTCCCCATTTTAAAGATATACAGTGATTATTTTGTGGTGATCAGTGTTTATGTTGTTGATGGTGGCTACGGATTAATAATGTACGGATGCCGAGAAGCGTAAAAATGGGTTTCATTCTCTGGCAATATACTCAATGCCCACTGCTTCATTTGAATATGTTGTTGAATACAATGATAATAAATATTAAATATTAAAATATATGTTTTGTTCCCTCCATACTTCATACAGTTTCTTATTCTCTTTTGCTTTTGCAAGCTAATTTACTATGAGCAGGTCATGAAAACTAAAATTAATCCAATTTAGCTACATCAACTATTGATGAGTTCCATGCAGAGAGGCCAAAATGTAATTGAATGTGCTTTTGGGTGATTGAAGGCGAGGTTTGGAGAGTTTAGAAGGGCTGAGGATGTTAACCTAACTGACCTCCATTCCATCATTAATGCATGTTTTGTCTAATATAATTACTGTGAGGCTTTTATACAGACAGTCGATGACCGAAGAGTGATGAGAGACATACAGTCTGACCGAGATAAACCAGTCCCTCACACAGAATATGTTATTAAGCAGACTGCAGGCCAAGGGGCTTACGAAATACCATGATATAAAACATTTAGCTATTTAAGTGATGTTTTCACAGTGATGTTAGACAAGGTGTGTCGTACTGTGCATCCATTACATATGTTACATGTTAACATTTTATGCTGTACATATCTGTTTTCAAATTGTGTTTGATTTTCTTTGATATAATAACTAGTTGTTGAGATGCCACCCGGATGTCAGCCTCGTCCTCTGTCCACACATTAGTCATATTCTGCACCTTAAAGCTTTTGACAGAAATAAGGTGTGGTTAACAGATGTCAAATTACTTTTTGTGTATGAATAAAAAACTCATATTGCAATATAAATCTTATTTTCTGCGTAAATCTATCGTTAACTCTCATATCACCTGCTGGTACGGCATCATTTGTTTAGCATTTTTAATAAGATTTGACCGACAACCTCTGCGATTTTCCCTTACTTTCTCCAAGTCTAAGATGCACAGAAGGAAAATAAAAAACAAGGGCCTTATTATTTGACTGATTAACACTGTTGGGTGTGAATGGCTATGTTGTCAAGGTTGGAACCGCTTTTATACGTGTTTTATAACCAATTACTGAGCTTTATGATATTGTCAGGTTTCTGAAGGCGTTTTCTATTTTAGATAACATTGATAAAATAAAGACGTCACCATTAAATCACATAAAGGCTAAGAATACAAATTTAATGGAGGTTGTCACCACTGCAATATGTCCTTGGTTCTGAAAGCTGTAACACTGAATAGGATTGTTGCATAGATACGGTTTTGCACCATTCCTTTTTTCACAAAACTGTATTCATATGGTATAATTCCCCACTGCAGCAACTGTAAGACCCAGGGGTAAGTGTTTAGCTCTTTGAGTGATCATTAAGACTAAGAAAGCTCGATATAATTAATACCCTCATGCTTCTGTTAAACAATCAAATTCAAGGGCTCAACAAAACAAAAGTATTTTGAACCCTCCACCTCTCTGTCCCCTCAGAGGCCAGGGCATTACACAGGGCTAACAATCGCTAATGGTGCAAAATTAAAAGAGTCGGAGTTCACCAAGGTTTCATCAATTTGAATCAATTCTGCCCAAAATCCTGTAATTGCTGTTTGAGTCCTGGCTGTTTTCCTACACCAGGATGAAAAGTTAAGATGAAGTTTGTCAAATGCATGACTATCTCTCTACTTACAGGCTATTTGTTTACATGGTGATAAAATAAGTATAGTTAAAATACATTTTGCCTCCTTAACATAACCACTTTTTCCTTTAATACTAAAGATGAAGGAGAAAAGTCTGAATCTGGTCATCGTGAGCAAAGATCTGAAGGATTTATAGACATTTATCCTTGATGCACATCAAGAGAACCTGCGGACACTTCAAATGGTCCCCGAGTAAGAAAACACAAGGCTGACTGACAGTGAGACTTCAAAAGACAGAGCTGTTCACTTTCTTGACAAGAACCAACATTCATTTTGAAAACAAGAAAACAAAAAAAATATATAATGGGTAAACAATGGATCCACGATCAATCATCCATGCATTAGTAATGCTAATATGCCACCTAAGTAGGCTCTTTACTTTTGAAGTGATCACATCTGTTTCTTCAATTAGAGACAACCTCTGCTTGAAGGGAATAGCAGTGTCAGGTATGTCAGCTGTAGTGTTTATGAACGTCATAATGTGACAAATGAAGCCTTGAAATGTAAACAATGTGCACCCTTTGTTCTCCATACACTTAGTTACAGCAGAAAAGCACATCCTGCTGAGATGAAGTTCTCAATAGCTAAAGGTCTGTGTTTCATTGAGGGACTGTTTACCTGCCAAGTCCAAAGGAAAGATGTGCATGATTTCTGGAGCCAGTGTGTGTGTGAAGATTACAAATGCTATAAGTGCTAACGAGCTTATTGTGTCTTACTGAGCCATTACAGGATTTACTGGGACCCGACCAGCAGGTATTACACCTCCAGTAATGGATTTAAATGGACTGTGCACCTGCTTCTATGATCACACGTCTCAACATGACAACAGTGGCGGCAAAATACTTCAACATCATACTGCTTTTGGTTTGTACCAGTTACACGATTCATTTTAATTTTATGTTTGGGTTTTAATTAGGTGCTTTTTTCCACAGATACATTTTTCCCATAGCATTTTTTTAATTTTTTTTTTTAGAAAAGGTCAGAAAAAGAGACCCAGAGGACAGATGGTGGGAGATGACTCAGCTTCCACACCAGATACAAATCCCCCAGTAATGCAGGAATAACAGAGAGCACTTCAGCCAACTGAGCCAAGTGGGTGTTTCCCCCTGGAGCATCTCATCCCTGCTGCTATTAGCGCACTCCACACAGACTGACAGCAGCAGAGTTTTTCTCTGTGCTGGTGGAGTAACCGTTATGAAGGGTTTGCATTCACCATGTGACCAGGTGGGTAGCTGCTGTCCACAGGACAGAATATAATACAGCTAATAACTGTTTTCTTAGTTGATGCAATAACTGCTTAACATGTATGGGTCCATGTTTTAAAGCCCTGAAAGGAGAGTTATAATGATGGCTCAGACGTGTTTGTTGCCTTAACCCTGGTCAGGTTATTTTAAGCCTTTTCTACTGTGGCTTCAATGGCTGCCCTGTTCAATAGAGTCACTGCTATGGCAAAGAAAAAGGATGATCACAAACACAAAGGTTTCAAGAGACAGGGAGAGACGGTATAAAAAACATGTTCACCACACACCCGGCATGAAGACTAAATGTTCCATGACTTTAATGTGTTGCATCAACCCTGTCTCATTTTGAAGGATATGTAATGCCACCCACACCTTTTTAATCAATCCAACAATGTGAGTTAATAATATCACGTGATTCTCATTATTAATGACCTGAGAATTTGTCTTTTTCTTTCATTATCTCAGACTTTTAATAATCTTATCTATCTTCTATTTCCAATAATCTTTGCCTGTCTTCAAGTGACCTGCATACCTCTAGAACCCATTCCACTTATCGTCTTAACACTTGGAATGTGTATTGTTAAGGATCCAAGGAAGTGCAGTGTTCAATGCGATCAAAAATAATAAACTCTGAACAAGCAGGCGACCAGCGCTCTGAAGCAGTGAATGCTGGGACTCCTCCATGCTAGTGATGTTGTTGATCACGAAAATAATGTTCTGCAAACTGAGTGGAGCTTCACCAACTCTGAATAAACAGGTGAACAACTCTTTGGGCAGCGGCTTAAGTGTCCAGCAGCCGCTCTTTACTTGCAGTGGCCCAATTACTGCAGGTCACATCTACTTCTTCAGAAAGAAAACTGCAACCAGCATCACCACAGGCCGAGCAATTAAGACCATCCCTAACAGGCAAGTTTAGAACAGGCGCTTCAATAATATGAAATGTCTGAAAATAGCAAAACTGTGTGCTTTAATTTGCCACAGCCCCAGATGATCTCCGAAGGACTTGTTTTGTTTGACCAATGTTGCAAACAGGACAACATCATTCATATTTGACAACAAGTTAATGTTTCGTAACAGCAGAGCAAACGTATAATGCAGCTCGGAAGATGTGTTATAAGTAATTGTACCAGTACTGGTTTAATTGTCAAAACATAATAATATGACTACATTAATCTGAATCTAGGCTATCTGGACTAAATGTTGTGTGACAGGCTCTGAGATTAATTGAGGACTTGGTAGAAGACATAGATGAATTTTAAGAATCCAACAGGGAAGGTTGATGTTGTTATGTTATTACTGAAATGATTGAAACTAACTAATTTCAATAGATATTGGAGGTGAAAGACAACACGTGGCTTTGTGGAACTGCTCAGTAATAAAACCTCTATGTGGAAATAATAACGAGCTATATGAACGCAAAGGTAGGGATTTGTATTGTCCTTGGTTAAGTTTACGGCTACTCTGATGTAGCTGGATTGAATCAAATATGGGCAAATAAATGTTATGCTCTGGTCCTTATGAAAAATAAAAAAAAACTTTATTGTTTTGATTAGAACATCACTGGGTAATGTTGATGAAAAAAAACAATAAAGTATCAACAATATGTAATTTAATCAATCTGGAGCACTTGAGGCTGTTACCTCCAAAGTGACAGAACAGGACCAAAGTCTGAGATCTCTGTCCAGAAGAGCTCAGTCCGAGGAACAGCTGCAGACGCCTTCTCCCAGGCCTCTGGTAGAGGGCCCAAGCTTGAAGGACGGAACACCTCAGACTGCCCACATGAGGGTGAGGGGATTTATTTATTTGATCTGTGTGTGAAACTATTTACATGAAAACCAGCTTCAGATAAAATAATGGTCTCACTGTATTTGACGATTAATTCTCTGTCGTGTTGGGATGCAAGATGAAAGTAATTGTTAAACTGCATTCATATAGCACTGTTGATGACCACGTTAAACACTTTAATGTATGAAGCACACATTCACACTCTGTAGAGAAAGCCACCCGGAGCAGTTTTAGGATCAGTGCCTTGCCCAAGGACCCTTTGGCATGCTGACTGTAATCGGCCACCAACCCTCTGATCAGTGGACAAACTGCTCTACTCCCCCAAGTTTATTATATGCAAATGAACATGTGAATATTGGTTCAGACCTTTTTAGGAAGTTACAAACATGATTTGAATAAACTTCAGAAACGTTATCTTGATTTGTCATTGTAGCAGCAGTGGAGGATAAAGTATTTATATCCATGTCCCCTGTGACTGTTAATCAATCACATATTATATATATTTATCAATCATACAATAATATTCAGCAGAATTTTTAGCGTTGCAGTTGGTGGAGATTGGGTTTTCTTCAACTATAGTGTCCAATTGAAACGAATAGATTGTTTCTTTGGTTTGCATGAATTCTCCAAATTATTTGCATTGCAGTAAACGATTATCCAGATAGTGGCCAGTTTACTTTTTTACCGTAGGGGATGACGGCAGCCAGACTGATCTTATGTCGACTTAATCGTCCATACATGCATAAACACACACACTCTCACTCACTCAAGCGAATCTCCTCAGACCCTGATCAGGGTCAGTGTTTGTCTGTTTGTAAGTCAAAGGTCACAGGCTGGACAGACAACAGAGCATACGGAGGATGTAGTCAGGATCCGTGTTGTTATTTATAAAGCATGTTTTATGGTTGACCTTTAAATATTCTTAGGTGTTCCTGTCAGGGATTAAAGTTAGAAACTAGACTCATACTTGAATCTACACATATGGATGGTGTTCTTTGAGACAGGGGAACATGTTTGTAGTGTTCCCTTCTTTGGCCACCACTTCTGTCATTGAGAACCACAACACTTTCATATTCTGGATTCCCAGTCATCCCGTGCTGTGGATTTGAGTTTATTTTTACTATAGATGGAGATCATAATTTTCCCTTACACCAGTGGTTCCAGTAACCAACTCTGACAGCCACTCTAGGAGAATTCATTCCAGAACTACTTTCCCTTTTAAATTTTTTCCAATACCAGTAATCTGAGACTGGTAAGAGGTAAGCAAATGTCCACGGTATGATAAACATCACATTCCTTACCACGGTATATTTTGTAAATCTAGGATTCTCCTGCAAACCTTTTGTGTAGGATTTTAAACTGTACAATCCTTTGTGACTGGATTTTGGCAATAGAAAAGCATTTTAAAACATTGTATCACACATACATCGTAAAGGGGTGTTAAAGGCCCAGAAATGGAATTACATAAAGTAACGGTGACTTTTTGCACTGCAATGCTTTCTCGCAGAACAAGTTTGTGGACAGAATACTGGAGTTATTTTCCAGAGATATGGACGTATTTTCTCGACCATAACCCCTAGCGCTGCCGTGATCTAAAGCTCCTTTGGCTGTAAAACATCAACCAAACATTTTATGGGCCCGTAAATTTTGCCTCCTCCACGTTGACAGAGAAGGTCTTGTTTGACAATTGAGCAGATTAATGCTTCTCTGGCTGCAGGAGTTCATGTTTCGTTGTTTGGGTATTGACTGACCTATCAGAGATCATGGAAGGGGGGAATGGAAAGCGGCTCTGTCAGGAAAGTGCAGAATGTTACAAAGGTGTGAATGAGGTCAGGTATTGATAGAATGTTGGTGCATGAGGTCAAAATAAATAATCTGATCAGCACTGAGTTGGCCCTAGTGTTACAGCATATGGTTCCATGGTTTATCTGTAAATTATTTATTGTGTTATCCATCCCAGTTTGAGCCTATGAACAATAATGAGACCTCTTTCTTCTCAGCCTCTCTTACCTCTGTCTCCTCAGTATTCTTTTGTACATAGGTTCAGAAGCTCCCCTTAATAAAAGAAAACTACCTTGTTTGGTCCCAACGGTCAACAACGTTAGTCAGGACTTTTAGACAACATTAAACAATAAAAGAAAAAAGATTGGAAGCATCTCGCAGGATTTCTTGTAGTGTTCACATACCACAATATAATATTTGAACAAGGATGTAGATTTTGGTTGTAGTAAGACCGAAGTGATATTACAGTGCCAAGAAAGTTAACACAAGGAGCACCTTCATTTGCTTTCTCCAAGACTGCTTTTTTCTACACACTTCATTCAAAAATGTCAGCAAATACAACGGGAGACTTAGCAACCTGCTGACATCAGCTGCACATCCGTCTACAAACCAATCAATATCAAGGATAGGCAAAGACGCAGCCGACGTAAGTGCTGAGGACAGGATGTCTTTGGTGTGCTCACTAAATTACATAGTGAGACCAAATAAACTACTCAATTTATACAATGTAACAAAGACCTTTGTCCACAGATTCAGGGGTCAAGGCCCTAAATGTGGTGTCAGATTGAACTCATGAGATCTGCTGTATTTTTCAGCACAACAATAGCATAACTTTAGCATAAATATTTGTGATGTCATTGGCGCAGTATGAACTGTGAGCGCTTGTGAAGTGGGGATCCATTTATTTCCACTCGAACTACCACAAAATAACTTTTGTGTTGGCTTAATGACATGTCAAAGGATTTTTCATTACATTTCCTCCCAAAACACGAAGCATAGCTATTGAGGTCAACTCGGCGAAACTGACATTTAAGTGCAGGCAGATGTGGTGATTAAAATTCAGCAAGGAAACAGTGATTACAATCTTTGAGGTGCATTTCATCTGTCAGAGCTGGTGTGGGTTGATGCTTTTGAGAGGAAAGAACCATGAGATAAATTTAAAAAATGCTCAAGAATCGCCTCACAACACAGCTTGACCCAGTACCCACCTTAACATTAGATTATACATTGTGTAACAGAAAGTGTAGAACTAGCAGATCCCCCCCACACACACACACACACACTGCCTTACAACACTAAATAAAACCTATTTAAAGCTTAGTGATGATACACAACTTCATATAGCTCAGTGTGCTCCGTTAGCATCATTTAAGCTCTGTGTTCTTCTGCAAAACAGAGACGATATGACAAAGATTTCTGACAGACAAGCCAGAAGAGAAAGAGGAGAGAGGGAAATAATAGAAAACAAAATGTTTGTTTCTCTTTTAATATTTCTCTTTTTATTTCATAGTTTTTTCTCATTTAGTCGTTCTTTCCTCTCCCATTTGACTATTAACTGTAGCTTTACAAATGTGCGCACACTGATGCTTTCCTATTCTACATTCTACATAACACACTAATACATTTGCTTTCCTTCTATCGTCTCTGTTTTTTTCTGTTGCTGTATTTTAATATTACTGTCATTCTCATTTTGAAAAATAGCAACGGAGGAAATATTACTTTTGGGATCCGGACCATAGCAATTAGAAAACCACATCATCTTAAGCCATTAGCACTTGATGCTTTATAAAAGTGTGACTGAAATACTCGCAGGAAAGATGAAATGTTGTTTGTTTCCTCTTGTTTTAAATAAGCAGGTCAGACAGAGGGGGAGAGCGACCTTGAAGCTGAATTTAGAAGTGTTTTATTGACAAAAACAACGATTCAAAGATTCGGGCCCTGCTGATGTTTCTGCTGAGTGCTGACCAAGGCTCAGGCGGTTAGAGAGGTGTTTGAAAAGGCGGAGGAAGAAGGTCTGAACAAGTGTGTGGGATTTATTCGCTTTTAGAAAAATGCTCTCAAAGTTTAGGGATGCCTCTTTTACCTTTTTCAATGAAATGATTTGCAATGAAAGTCAAATATTTATCAATCAATCAATCAAATTTTATTTGTTTAGCCCATATTCACAAATTACAATTTGTCTCATAGGGCTTTAAAGGGACTCTTACCTTTGTTGCATTTGAGAATTTCAGCACATTCGAATCATCCCGCCTTCCTCCAATGCCCCACCCCCTCGTTCCCATCCGCGATTTTTTTTTT
>CM028869.1:3173368-3185150 GCA_016801935.1 Platichthys stellatus
TGGGTGTGTGTGTCTGCATTAGGCCCCAAGCATTTGTGTGTGTGTGTGTGTGTGGAAGATATGTGCAAGCCAGAGTGTGTAGAGTGTGTACATCAGGTGAGTATGCATGTATGAAAGGTTACTGGTGTGTGTATGCTGTTGATTCTCTGACATGTGGAGAACATCGTGGAGCAGGGGCAGTGGAGACGAGGGAAGGTAGAAGACGGTGCTGAGGAAAAAGAGCGGAAAGACGAGTAGGAGAATGTGGACGCAACACACAACGGAGAGAACGAAAGACAGATGGGAGAGAGAATGAAAACAGGAAGAGGAAGATGTTATGAAAAAAAACTTAAAACGCCACACACAAAGGGAACAAGAGACAAAAGGCTGTCTCGGCCCGCGGTTCAAACGGTGTGTGTGTGAGAGAGACAGCAGATGAGCGGATGAGGGTCGTCTCTGAATGGTCGACAACGAGGTTTCTTTAAAAATAGATTTGAAAATGAGCGCAGCGTTCCAGTTTCCCACTGATGAGCGGCTGTGGTGGTGTGGGCCACCCACCATATGTGTAAATGTCATGATGTAGATTCGTGCTAAACAATCGACTTAATGTAAACATTGACCCTGAAATGTCCCAGACAGTCTGAAACACTAGGTGGCGTTATGAGCCATTTTCAACCCATGAATGTAGATTTTCTAAATACATGTTGGGATGTGATTTCTAAACCATTAATAATATATATTATCAAAGAACAGGTATACTATTTAGTGAACAGATCAAAAAACTAAACTAATAGAGCTGTATCTCTTGGAGTTATACTTTGAAGGGACGTTCCACCAAGTTCGGTTTAACGGTCATTGTTTATAAATCTCCACTGGGAAAACTGTTTTTTTCTAATTTTCTGCAAGAGCTGAACTGGAACTGTGGAGATGGAAACATATGTCTAGCATTGTGTCAAATAAATAGTCTGTCCCATAAATATAGGGCTGCATCATGGAAACTCTAGGATCAAGTTTTGGACCCAAATTAGGACTAGAAGTCCTGCTGCTTTGATTCTATAAGGCAACATTAAGTATCTTTAAACATTTGGGATTGTGGGCTATTTGGGGAATTTTTGAAAGTTCTTTATTGATCATTGATATACCAAATTTTTCTTAGCAGAACTTTACATATACAAACTGAAAATTTATTTTTCACTTGTTTTTATGACATCTGAAACCACTCACCTGCCTTTGACATGCTGGTATGATCAGCGACTCCTGAGAGTCAAGAAGCATCATGAGCACAACTTGAATACACAAGTATTTGTAAAATACTGGGTCTGCACTCCAATCATCTGCTCAGGACTAAAAAACATTTTTATTCACAACATGTCTGTTGTTCACCTCAGCTCACCTGTTGCTCTGGAGCGTTTCCAGTCTAACCCTGTTTGCTCTCCACTTGGACGTTGCCATGGTGACAACATTTACCTCAAAAGGTCCTCTGCAACAATAAAATACAAAAAACAAAATGAGCATGTCAATTTTGGGAACTGTTAAATACCCCCTTCCCTTTCTATGCTACTGTTGTTTATTTAAAAAAGTATCATCCCTCCTGCTCATTCAGAACTCTGCTGCTCAGCTGTTAACCAGAACCAAGAGGAGAGAACTCATTAATCGAGTTCTAATCTGCACTGCCGACCTGTAACGTGCCGACCTGTAACACACAGGATCGACTTCAAGGTTCTGCTCCTTACATACAAGGCTCTGAGTGGGCGAGCTGCCTCTCTAGTTTATTATGTCTCCTCAAAACACTGAGATCATCTGCACACACTTCACACAAGCTCTCACCCAAGGGTATACGCTCAGGGTGCACGGTAGCATCACTACTTGCGTTAGCGGACATTTAGGCTAAAAACTTGGTGTAAATGTTGAATGTGTATGTCGGGGGCTTACGGACACTTGGATGACACCACAGGAGGCCTTTCATGTATTTTTTCTGTATTTTTTTCACGTTTGAAGAGGTGGTCGCTATTTACTGCAGTTGTATTGGATTTGGCTGCAACGCTGTTTAACCGTGGACTCAAACACTTCACTCAACCATCCATCAGCATAGTGGTGAGTAGATAATGACTTCATTTTCCTTTTCCGCTCGCTATCCCAGCAGAGATCACGTTAAACCAGGGCTGCGCAGAGGCCCATGAAGTTGAATAGTCTTGCCCCAGCCTTCAACGGTGTGTTTTGCATTTTTTGAAGTTGGGAGAGAAACTTCAGCTCATCCTACAGCTGAAGTTACACTTAAATAAATGGTTTAAGAGGGATCTTTGTTTCTGCATGAACTGATGCAGGTTGTGGAGCAACGTGGGGTCGTTTCTTTTAAATGAATGGTGCTGAAACCTCCAGCATAGCTCAAGTGAGGTGGAGAGTCTATGACAAGCAGCCTTGGGCCTTGGAGCTGCTCTGGAGTCTGCTCCTTCCTTAAATTTTTTCTCAACTTCTAGAGGAACTGCTTGGATAATAATGGCGTAATGCTATGTGTGAGTAATGTATTGCAGCAGTTTAATTGTGCCTCTGCAGAATTTTCACTACCATCTGCTTGTGATGTATCAAAGTGTGCATCAGGCAAAGTGTCAGACGGGATTGAAATGAGTGAAGACAACAGAGGATGTAACAAGAGGGAGGAGGAGCGAGTGAGCGAGGAAGGGATGAGAAGGTGCAAGAGAGGTAAGGAAGGAGAAGAAAAAGTGAGGGAGAAGTCAACGAAGGGGTGGGGCAGGAAACCGAAGGAGAGACAGTGTGTACGTGTGTGTGTCTGAAAAGTGAAGGGGGGAGCGAAGAAGGAAGAGAGAAGCGGCGAGGGAACTTTTAATGGCCCTGCTGTTGTCTTTGTCAGCACACTGTGACAGCCAGAATCAATTATTAACCAGGACCACAAGTTTTCAGAGCGGGAGGAGAAGAGGAAGACAGTGCAGTGGGAGATGGGTAGGCGCTGAGGGCAGAGGGATGGAGGGAAGATGAGAGCATTAGGGGTGGATCTAAAGAAGGGAGGATGAACGACTGAAGAAGAGAGGAGGGTGAATTAGGAGACATAAGGGGGAAAAGCAACGCTAACAAGAGATGGATAGGGAGCGAGGATGAAACATCCTTTCACAGCATTTTTGCAGAGACGCAGTGATAAGAGAGTGGCAGAGGAGAGGAGCAAATGACATGAAGCGACGTCTTCCCTCTGTATGTTATTAGACACTGACCATTTTGAACATACTGTACTTTGTTACTCCCTGTGTCTTGCTCATTGTTTCTCCGAGGAAAGATTCAATAATTCTAGCCCAAAGTTCAAAGTGCGATTTTGATGTTGAATGATTATGAAAAAGGTTTTATAGTGGCACTGGACCCAATTGTGCTCAATCTAAAATCCCAGCTTTATCTATAGCAGGTGTTGACCTAAAAGTTTTGGCACAGCGCTGCCTGTCTCTTCATCCCACATTGCAATGGCGAGGATAACAGTGTTAAGTGTCAGAAATATCAGCCCATGCCTTTTAAAACAATAACTCAATACCTCTTTAAAGGGATTGTTAAACCCCTCCCAAAAATGTACTAATCTACTTGCAACTATGCCGATGGCAGGGTGGGTATTTCAGTCCACAAAATACTTGGAGAATCAGGGGTAAACAGTGTCACAGCCAAATCCAATACAATTGAGGTAAATGGTTACTCCTAGTTCAAACGTAGATAAAAAACCAAAAGAAACATAAAATGTCTCCATTCTGATCGGTTGGCGTCATCCAAGTGTCCATAAGCCCCAAATTCAAATTTGAGTAGTTACAACATCATTTACACCATGTTTTTAGCTTCATTTTCTGTTGTTAACCTCCTAGCCTGGAGCAGCGTTTACGCGTAGAGAGCTCACAAGCTATCGCCCAAGGGGCTCGAGATGCACAGTGTCACTCCTGCAGCTGCTAAAGTGCAGGTGCATTTTTAGGCCAATTGGGTCACAGCGATTTAACTAGACTGTCCTATTGAGTGGATCCTTCCCAGGCCAAAACATCACAGGAGTCACCAGAATCAGGTTTATTGGCCATTTCCTGACACTGGAGTTGTACAGGTCCGGGATGTTGGACAGGTTGGCACCGATGATCTTTCCTTTTATTTTTTTTTGCACTTTAGTGATAGCAGCAAAAAGCGAGATAAAAACATCAGGAGTAGTCCTGAGCCAAACTGCTAAAGGTACACATCTTAAAATAACATGGGTGGGACGGTGTAACGGTGGGACAAGCTGGTGACGCAATATGTAGACCAGACCCGCTCATTTTCATTTGGCGAACGTGGTGAATGCAGCTGACATTGACGTAGACTGGGTCCTCCGCAGGAAGAGGCCCCCGAATTGTGACACAGCTTCAGGCTGATATAGGAGTTTAATGTGGCGCTGAATAGAAAAAGAAAAAACAAACAACTTGACACTAATAATGGACATTTACTGACAAAATTCTGAGCAGCATTCAGCCCCATGGTGGTGAGAAATCCAGTAGGTCACCTGGATCAACCAAGACACATGGTAATCCGGCATTAACAGTGATCGGTGATCGTATCAGAATCATCGGATAAATGATTCGGCCACAGAATTCTTAAACGGAACACCCTTAACCACTTTGTCAGCCTCTCAAGCAATAACCATACATGTCAAGGACAGAGTAACACAAACGCTTACAACATCAGGCCGCTTATAAAGAAACAAAAACAAACGTTTTCTCTCTGGCCCACATGAGTTGACCTGAGCCGCTCACTCTAACAGGACTCTGCAGCTTTCTCCATGTGGGATAATTCAGGAGTTCTTGAACCAAAACGGAGCATTTGAAACAAGACAATTCATAAATCACAGTGATGAAGGTATTGCCCAGTCTTTGATGTGGTGCACTATCACAACGATGATATCTATATTGTACCTTTCACCATTTGTTCCATGCTCACTGTTGCCCCGGTGATAAGCCTGGATGTCAGATGAAGTGGGGAGGAGACTTCCTATCATCCTGGGAAATGTGGACTTTCATGTTTTGGCACTGGGTGACTTGTCTCTTCTACCTCTTTTGATTAATGACTATGTTGCTATGGTGGGGGGGTGTCAGGGTAATAAGTGTCAAATATATCAACTCATGCCTCATAAAAGAAATAAAGAAAATCATCCGTCAAAGTCTAAAAATCTCTTTGATGTCGAGACCAAAACAATAACTTGATATCTGTACCATTACCTCACCTTTTATGTCCCCGGTATATCTCTATCTTTATGTGTCCCCGGACCCTGACCGACCGCAGTGTGCCATCTTTATGACTTGGTTTAAGAATAAAGGTGACTGATGACACACCAGGGATCGACATCCCAACTGACAGCATCAGCTGCGAATGCTCACACGTCCCATCCCAGTGTCATGAGCCCGGAGCTGCTCCTCCACACATTCTATCAGCAGGGCCGCGCTCTAACACGTCGGTGACCTTGTTTATACTCGGCCGAGACGCTGCAGCGTGGCCCTCCGTAGACATGGAGGCTGTGGCGCATTGACTACGTGCATGCAGAGAGGCGTTCATGGTCAACACATTGGACATTGGAATATGCTCCGAGCTGCTAGTGGGCATACAAAGAAAAAAGGTCCATGGCTAAAGACAGAAGAAAGGAAGAAAAGTAGGCTGGCATGGATAGTAAACACTGCCAAAGCTAAAACAGACATCACAGCTAGACCAGAATCTGCGTGACCGCTTTCCCCCCCTCTGGGATTCTCATGTTCTTCCGAAATTCCTCCTTCTTACCAATTGTTTCTGTCCAAGAGTTCAGCCCCATCTCTTTGTCTCGGTGGTCTCTGCAGGAGGAGTTTTGGAGATGCTTGTAATGGTGAAACTGCTCGTCCAGTCTCCCCCGATGTCCTCCATGTTGAACTGGGCACGACAGTCACATACAGGTGCATGACCAGGCACTGAGACAAGTTTGAAACTAATGTGCTCGACATGAAAAACTTTGCATCATTAATGGTGTGTGCCTTAAGATTTAAATACTTCAGGATCATTGTGTCGCCTTGAAGGTGATAGTCAAATGAGCTGTGAGCCAGTGTCAGGGGACGCGTCATTGAAATGTTCAAATGAGTCGACTGAGGGCCAGAACACGCCAAGGCAGACAGAAGCTTCACAGAGGTGGTACATTCACAGTGTGTTTTGTTACTTAAGATTACAGCCAGGGTTTGTAGGTGGCCTCATGGTAACATGGACATACTGAGGCAGCAGGAGAGAGGGCTACTTGAAAAGATTGGTTTTTGAGACCTGTATCGATTTTTAACCACATTTCATGCTGAGGGATGGATCTGTGGTTGTGCATGTAAAGACATCTACAGCTGGTTCTCTGACTCCCGAGTCTGATATCTCATTCATCTCAGTTTACTTTCACTTTTTTTTCTGATCATTGTGAGGAGCTCATATCATTAATCCCTGCAGTGTATCAGTGTCACACAGGAAAAGGCATTTTTGTAAAGACAGAGTATTGTTACTTTTTTAAATATGAAAGTTAATCTAAATGTAATAATTTCTCTCAAACTTTAGGAGTCCTGGATTATTTAGCCGTTTTAACCACATAGTCAAATGTTCACCATGCCATTGATTGGTATCTATATTTTCAGTAAACATTATTTATTCAAACAAATTACTACTTTTTCACTTTGACAGCGTTTTTCAACATGAAGCCAAAAACCACAAGAAACAGAATCTTTTTTTTATACCACAAACCCACAAATATGCTCAAAAGCATTCTAAAGGTTCTTAACTACATACTTCATGAAGCACGTTGTGAAGCCCCCGTGTCTCTCAGGTGGGACCTTCATCAGTCTGACGCTGTCTTGTCAAAACTCAGCTGGAGAAAACTTTCAGACTCTTCATATTCGAATAAGAATCGGCACTTGGAAAGACCTCAGCAGCTCGGGGCCTCTGGGCCAGAGCCTCAGTATGAAGTGACTGTTAATATTTCCTGTTTAAAAGTCAATAGGCCTGGTGGAGAAAGAAAAAAAAACTGTGGATTATTTCTCTCAGTATAAAAGTCGTAAACTCCGCCTTTCATGGCTTCCCTGATAAATGTCTGCCAGCTGTGAGAGAAACACGACTGAGGAGCTTTGATATATTTGGAAAGTCTGATCCCAACATTAAAGCCGTGCAGCTCATTCACCCGCGGTTCCTTTCTTCTGTGGAAGCTCAGACGTCACTGATCATTCACCAAACAAATTAACAGAGACAACAGCTCAACGGCTAATAACTAATTCCTTTGATTAGTTGTTTGCTTAAACAATTAATTAACTACGCTTTCAATTAACAAGATACGCCAATTACTGAGGAGACCAATTCTTCAGAAGCGGTGACAGCACAGTGAAAGACAAACAAGACCTCTGGAGATAGAAGAGAGGGAGGCTGACAGAAAACAAAGGACAGAGATATAACTGAATTTAAAGGTCACCCACGGAGGATTTGTCGTATTGTGGCATGTCACAGCAACAGCAAACAAATCTAACAAACTCAGAACAGTGGAGATCGACAGACACACTCCGGGGCCACAGTTTGTGTTTGACCCAGCTAGTAGAAGTGTGGAAAAAACAAATGCAGAATTATCCCTGAGAGAAACACAAAGCGTTTTGTCTGCTCTTCTTTTTCATGAACTGAACAAAGATACGGAGGAAGCTGCGCAGATGTCTATGGATAAAAAAAAATTCATGCAGATAAAAAATTCTGTCTTTGCCGTTTCCTTTCAAACATCTCATCGTGGATATCTGAGGTGTGCACCGTCTTTCTCGCGGTCTAGTTTTGATCGCCCGATGCCTGAAAAGGAAACCCCTCAAAGAACTGTCAGCTTGATATCAGAAGAGAAAACAGTGCTCATGTCTGGGAAACCAAACCACTGGGGTTATGAATAAATCTTTTGAAGTCAAATTCTGGTCGATATCGCTGCATTGTTTTGGTCGCCTTGGTGATGCATTTTTTTTACAATCTTGACCTTATTTCACCTTAAGCCAACTGTCCATCCAAATCTAGATTTATAAGAAGACCATTTGACAGACATTTGTGGAACTAAAATGTTTTACAATCCACTATGTGTGTCCTCAAGATCAACAGGTGGTGGCGCTACTTTTTATTTTTTGAAGAAGTAGCAAAACGCAGCCAAAATCTCAACAATATCAGGCATAATTTCAAATTACTCATGATCCAATGATCATTGATATATGCTCAATAGCAAAAAAAAAAAGGTCATAGGGTCATACAGAAGAATGGAATTCCTTTATAAAAAGGAAATAATTTCAGGTGTTAAAGGTCCTGTGAAAGAGGTTCAACTGATGAATTCCTGTTTAAAAGGTTAAAATGTTTTAAAAAGAGGTAACAAGGTTAAAAGCTCTTAAAAAGTACAAGGATACCCTCCTGAAAGAGAAGTTGTTCTACACTCTACTGATTGAGTCTTTTTTGAAAGATGACGCTTGTGATTGATTAGTCATGTCTGCTGGGTCCAGAAGTGGGAGCTGTCAGAGAGAAAGACTTGTGTCTTTATCAAAATCTCCAGTATTTATGCTCTTAAACTCTGGCATATTTTTGTTAAGTTTTTGTTTGTGTTTAGTTAGCATGCTCACTGAATGTTAAGTGTTTTGAAAGCCTGATTTGGATTTCCACATTGATGATTGGTTTACTGTTAAGCAGCTAGTTCAACTCAGGTCCCTCAGTGGCTGGCACGGAGCGGCACGAGGCCGTCGTAGGCGCAACATCTACTGTGTGCATTTAGATCGTGTTTAGCTCAGTAAGACACATATACAGACAATGAGGTTGCAAGGAATATAAGTGGTTACTAATGTTTTACACAATGTTTTTTATTCATTTCCTGTACAAATAAGTTTGATCACTTAGGTAAATATTTGTGAAAATGGTCTATAAGTCAATAAACATATACTTCAATATCCTTCCTCTTTTACTTGCCTCTAAAAGTAAAGTGAAAGAAAACTATATTGGAAAGTTGATCTTGAATTTCCGAGTAAATTTATTTAATTCATTGGAGATTTATGTATTCATTTTTACACAGCAAATACTGCTGGAAAAGATATAATTCTCAGCTGCCAGAGAGAAAGCATCGTGTCTGAGCGTCTTTATTGATGTCTCCCGTTTTCAGGGCGTTACATCAGTGAGTTCTCAGATTTTTTGCAGTTACCGAACGCAACCTGACTGATACTTAGGCACTGGCACTGTCACTTTCCTTTGAATGTCAGGGATAAAATTCTTAAATGAACTGGAATGACTAATTTGATTTCAATTTATTTTTAACTCCTTCAAAACACCACACACACATACTACACCTGTAATTTTGAATATCGTAAATATATTTTTACACGAAGGACCCAAACTATATAATTTATCATACAGCTTTGACAAGTATTTAATCTCAACTGACGTGGAAATTAACTCTTTTTTTCATCCTCGATATCCGCTTTTGATTTAATTAAATTGCTTCACAGTCAGAAATAATATTTTTGATGGATTCTTATAATTACAATTATGGAAATAGGATTGTTTTTCACCTGTTAGGGCTTATTTTCTAATTATAACATGACGGTTGAACATTAAGCCAGCATAAGGCAGTATTTTTTCTATAATAAGGTATTAAATTATTCTAGAATATAAGATGGCATCATGCTCTGGATAATTACCCAGGTTTTAGGTAGTAATCTTTCATTTGGCAACTGAATACTTTTTTTTTCTCTCATTTTATTTTACATTTAAATAGATGATATATAAAATGTTATTGGTATGGCCTGATATAAAAAAATCGAACAACTGACAAATTATCTAAATATCCATCTAATAATTCCAGAAATCTCTGTCTGTGCAATGCATCTTGAGAACTATTCAACTCCTCAGCCTTACACCTGGAATGTTTGTTAAGGGTGCAAAGAAGTGCACTGTTGAATTTGGTATGATTTGAAAAATGCGATTTGCTCAATGTTGATAAACTAATAATAAACAGGCGATCAGCGCTCTGTGTCTGGGACTCAACATCGTAAGGGACATAGTTGATCTCGACAAAAGCAACTCGTTATCCATTTTAAATAAACAGCTCTTTGTCGTGGTCTGTGGTCTCTACTGAGAAGAGGCCGGATGAGCTAAACCTCTTTTGGGAGGCAAGGACACATGATGTCATCCTGCAGATATAAGACCAGAGAACCTTCTACTGCTTGTTTGAGTAGTTGTTGTTCAAGTCCCAACACTTGAATCATCATGTAAGAATCAGATCAGAATCCTTTAATTGGCCTATATTGGTATATTTTCACATACAAGAAATTGACATTGTGTGGACATTAGGAGCATTTTAGCAATTATTAAAAGATAATCTTACAGAGTTGCACCCGTGGCTCTTGTTCGGTAGAGTAGTGTTGAGCTGGGCATAATCTAAGTGACTTTAAAAATGTTGTTGTTCAATTAAATAAAATCTCATGATTTATATGCTACCGTTGGCTCCTCCTGACCAGCAGAAGCAGGTGAAGCAAGCTACACTCTAGGCTGAATGCTTACCCATACAGACCGGAGCTCCAGAGTCTGTTTTCCATGTTATCTGTATCTTTGAAAAGTTTGTCTGCTAACAGTGCTAGGGAGAATCTTCCGTGACCATATTTGCCAATCTCTGTCGAAATGTAAAAAATAAATGTTTTGGGCGATGCACACAGGTGGCTTGGAAGATGTGAGCATTTTGTTTTTTTGCAGAATCAAAGTAAAAGACGTTTTGTAAATAGATCAGTGCCTACGTTATAATTACTGCACTGCAGAGCCCCTTGCTCTGCATCTTTTTTCTTTTTTTGCTGTGCAATTTCCTTTAAACATAAATCACATTTCCTACTATATTGATATGCCATTTCATGCAGTGATTGAAAAGTTGCTGAGTTTGGTGAATCCAGTCCTGACTATGCCTCAACTGTCCAAGAGCATGAAGACAGAGTCAGAGATTTATCCGACCATCCAGCACGTGGCCGGAAACATCTGATCGCTCCTCGTATCCTCCTGTTCACAGCACGACAAACAACACAAGTGTATATCCAGCTTAATGGAAGCTGTGGTGCTTAATGGAAGCTGTGGTGCTCTAATTTACTACAGATGCCTTGGTCTCTAAATATTTCATAGATATTTTGAGCCGGCTGTGCATCAAATCCAGGACCACAGTAGGGGAGAGCGGGGTAATGTGAGACACCTCCTGTATCTAGGCAACGGAACACATTTGTGGTCGTTTGACCATTATGTTTTCAAGCATCTCCCCTCCTCCCCTTGCCAAGAAAGAGAAGTTGGTGCTGGTGCTGTGGAAAGTATGTTTTTTCACAAAAAAATTGTTTTTTTTATGTAAAAGTAAATTTTCTTGCTTTGAACTTAATCAACTGTTGTGTCAAAACAAATACAAACGTATATCATACATCCAACATATAAAACCATGTGGTTGATGCTAGCTGAAGATTAGCCTGAATTACCAAGAGATGTTTTTTTTTCTAAAACGGTGGCTGTGGGGTAAAGTGGGACACTGTCTCACTTTACCCCACCATGAAGCACAAGTTAAGTTTAGTCTTACAAATATTTTAGTGTTATATTACATTACATATGTTTTATTTTTAATGTCATTAACATTGTAGAAAAGCCATCATGCCAAGAAACTACACCAGGCAGACAACCTGGGGCCAAACACCCCTCCCAGAGATGGAGACTGCAGCCGCTGAGGTCATGCAAGGAAAGAAGTCCTTAAGAAAAGCTGGAAGGGATAGAAATATTGATAAGACAACCCTCAAAAGATTCCTAA
>CM028869.1:3193679-3307806 GCA_016801935.1 Platichthys stellatus
ATTGGACTTTCCAGCAAGACAATGATCCAAAGCAAAATCTCCAAGTCCACCAAAGCTTGGTTGAGAAAAAGATCCTGGAACGTCCTGTAGTTGCATTCACAGTCACCAGATTCAAATTTGATTGAAAATCTTTGGTGGGATTAAGAGAAGGCAGTTGCAGCATGGAAGCCATCAAACATCACTGATTTAGAGGCTTTTGCACTTGAAAAATGGGCAAAGATTCCAATCGAGAGGTGTAAGAAGCTTGTCCGCACTTACCGAAAACATTTTTTAGAAGTTATAAAAGCTAGAGGATGCGCCACAAAGTACTGAAGCTGGGGGGTTGAATAATACTGCACATGCACATGTGTTGAAAGAGTAACATTTTTCAGTTGAACTTCAAAGTTAAGTCAACTTCTGTTGTCAAAATAACTAAAATACGCATCTATAAATATCTTTTGTTGTTTGATGAGGTTTTTTTGTCATTTATTGTCATTATCTGTCATCCACATCACTATAATGTCTATTGAGGTGAGGGGGTTGAATATTTCTGATTGCAACTGTAGACAGTGGGGAACAGATCCAGCTGTTGTCCGTCCAGGTATGTTTTTGTGTTGTCACTCCGTGGAGTCGAACCAGAGACCACCGTTGGATCTCTGCCCATAGTCCAACTTTCACATGTGCTTATAATCAACTTACAATCAACTCATGTGAGGGTTTCAGAGGAGTTGCATTTTAGATACAATTTAGTTTTTGACATGGAACTTTGCTACCTTGTTTTCCCAGGTATTGAGAGGACGAAGGTGCACCACAAATAATTTCTATTTTGCTCAAATCTGAAAAAAATCTAGAGTCATAATATGCACATTATAATCCTATTCATGTCACATTTAACACCATATTTCTATGTTTTAGTTGATGTAAAAGTTGGTGTACTCATCTCCTTTGTCAGTGTTTTACAGCGAGATTGATCTGGATTGGACCTGTCTGCCTGTCTCTGGACTGTTGCCGAGCTTTGAAGCAGGCCAACTTTGTAGCCAGCAGCACACCAGGGCTTACATCCTTGAACCTGTCTGTAACGCTGTCGACAAGCCTGTCAGTCAGCCTGTCCTGGGATAAGATGAGACCAAGCTCTTCACCGCTCTCGTCAAAACATGTTTCCTTTGGCTGCTTTCATTGTTAATCCCTCTCTAATGACATAAATCTTACTTTACTATCCTGCACTGCCTTTCTTTCTTATTTGTAGTAAGCGTGACATTTTATTGACACTTTTATCAAGCAGATCACACCTGGATTGCTATTTCCCTGACACAGCTTTGCTGAAGCACGGGGCCACTGTGGGCCTCTGTGATGGAAACACTGGATCAGTGGAGTGACTCTGACAGGCCACTCAAATGTGAGCTGAGGACACAGGGGAACCGAGAAAACCTCAGCAGCCTGCGTGAATAGGACGTACCGCTGCTGCACAGCCTTTACTCCATGTGTCACACTGGTCGTCATCTATAAAAGTACATGACAAAATTGCAAATAAAAAAACCATCAGCGTGAATTTATCTTCTTAATTGGATCTATGGCGCAAACAGTTAGCATTTAAATAACTTACATAAACAAGGCCATGATTAACTTTAATAAGAAAACATTTACAAATGATGGATCCACCTGCTCTGGGTGTTGGCCTGGTATCCTCTGTGGAAATGATCTATCGGAGAGGATCAGCCATCTGGTGCCTCTGACTCTTGCTGGCATGAGAGGTAGAAATCCCAAACACCTTGAAGCTGTTGATTTACTCTGAGTGGTTTAGGCACCTGGTAAAATGTTTCAAGTCCTGCATGTGATTCTTACACCTGTTGAAAAGGTTGACACCTTTGACTGCATCTTTAAGGTCAAGCCTGTGTGCCATCCTGTGCACGTCCACGACACAGGGTTTGTCATATTTCAGCCAGAAGACCATGTAACTCTGTGAACTGTGTTGTCATCACTGCTGCAACATCTGTGGCTGCAGCAACCAGCCTCTCTCCCAACCACAGCAGATTGGTTTTTACAATCCCTTTAACTGGGTTTGTAATGTCTCTGCTTCTGATTCCTCCACTGATGTTACACCAATAAATGTATCCCTCCCTGTAACTGTCACTTTGGTTGTCAATCATCACATTGTTATGGCTGCTTTTAGTGCTTCTCAAATTGTATCCCTCTCAATTGGCCCAACACACTGTAGTATAGTCACGTCCCTACTTGCACCTAATTCTGGTGAACTCATCCACAACACATGTTTGCTCATCAACTGACAAAGGGGAAAATAAATGGTACATGGGAACGGTTCCTTTTTAATTTCATCTCCCAATGTCATTTGCAAAATATGTCTAGCCAATTTCCAATACATATAGCTAGAAACTATCCCTTGGTAGCATTAGCTATAAATCACTGCAACTGTTTTTGTTATGTCAGTTGACACAATAAGCTACATTGGCAACAGGTAAATTAGAGTACTTAGTGGAATATTCACACAAAAAAACAAAGGGGCATGAATTGTAAAAAAACAGGTTTCACATCTGAGTGGTCATTTGGTTGCTCATGGCAGTCAGGCCCTCCATGTTTGGTGTGGTTTCACAAGGTTGTAGCTGCTCAAGTCTAGAGTACTCTGCCACAATCAAGCAGGTCGTATTCAATGAGTACATGTGACATTTAAATGGGGAATGGTTTTGTATTTATATAGTGCTTTTCTAGTCTTGATGACCACTCAAAGCTCTTTACAGTACAGTTGTACATTCACCCATCCGGACACACATTCATACAGTGCATCTTTTAGCATGTTCTATGAGGGGCAATTCGGGATTCAGCATCTAGCCCAAGGACACTTCGGCATGGAGATTGGGAAGACTGGGGATTGAACTGCCGACCTTCCGGTTTGAGGACAACCGCTCTACCCATCAGCCACAGCCGCCCAGCTCATTATTCTGTTGTCACTGTGATAGCAATCACCTCACCTCTAAATTTGTGTAACAGCACCCTTTGTTAAATCTTATTTCAGTCATAATTTGACTATGGTTAGGGTTAGGGTAAAGTTTTTCCTTTTTGCCTTTTTCTGGCGATATGCTGCCCCATATACATGCAGACTCCCAGGGCTCTACACCTACGCTTCGTTAAACACAGTGTCACCTGTGTTTAAAAGATGTCATCACATTCTAAAGCTATGGTGAACAAGGAGGGTCAATCAAAGAATTGCAAAGCTCCGTCAACTCATCAGAAGCTTATTTGTTGAAAAGAATGAAAGTTTGTAATCGATTTCAGCAAATTTCAGTGCTTGGTGGGCCGGTCTGTCACAGAATATAATTTTGGTTGGCCACTTCTTTGGCCCGAAGGTCAAACCTGAATCCCAGAGCAAACCACCACACAGTAATCAATCATGCAGATAGAATTGTCCTTATTATATGGTGATTACTAATGTCTCCCCTACATGGAGCACTGACGAATGATTCAATCTGACAAGCTGCAGTCACATCACTAACTAAAAATACCTTTAGGCCTTTTTAATTAGAATTATTACAAGACTGTCCAAGAAAAATGCGCCTCAAACAATTTTTCAAACTATATAGAAATAGTTAATTTATTATGCATTATGAGGCTGTTGCTGAGGGGGGAGAGAGGTCGTCCTCTAACCAGGAGGTTTGGTTTGATCCCAGTCTTCCCCATCTGCATGCCGAAGTGTCCCTGGGCAACTAACTAAACCCTGAACATGTAGACAAATAAACAGTATTTGTATTTATCTTGAATAAACAAGTCGCATGCTCAGAGAAAGAACACCTGTATTAATCATGATCAGATCCTCTTACACAGAGAGAGAGAGAGAGAGAGAGAGAGAGAGAGAGAGAGAGAGAGAGAGAGAGAGAGAGAGAGAGAGAGAGAGAGAGAGAGAGAGAGAGAGAGAGAGAGAGAGAGAGAGATACAAAATACACTGGGCAATCAGAGCAGCCCTAATCTTTCATAGCTTTAGGGTCCAAGTTAACTTTCTCTTTGCAAAACTACCAGCTGATGCATTATGTAGCTATATCAGGATAGAATTAGTGGACTGGAGAAAGATTGCTATTTAATCAATCATGCAGATAGAATTGTCCTTATTATATGGTGATTACTAATGTCTCCCCTACATGGAGCACTGACGAATGATTCAATCTGACAAGCTGCAGTCACATCACTAACTAAAAATACCTTTAGGCCTTTTTAATTAGAATTATTACAAGACTGTCCAAGAAAAATGCGCCTCAAACAATTTTTCAAACTATATAGAAATAGTTAATTTATTATGCATTATGAGGCTGTTGATGAGGGGGGAGAGAGGTCGTCCTCTAACCAGGAGGTTTGGTTTGATCCCAGTCTTCCCCATCTGCATGCCGAAGTGTCCCTGGGCAAATAACTAAACCCTGAACATGTAGACAAATAAACAGTATTTGTAAAACTACTTTGCAAAACTACCAGCTGATGCATTATGTAGCTATATCAGGATAGAATTAGTGGACTGGAGAAAGATTGCTATTAATGTAGCTGTCTCAATGTTACAACTTAGGGGAGGAAGGGGGAATCACTGATGATGCTTAATAATTATTTCCCCTGTTGTAACTAAAATTGATGTGAAAATGTGGAAGAAGGACATTCAATATTGATTGGCAGTCTTAAAATTGCATAGCACACCATCTTGCTTCAAGGCAAACGAGTTGAGAACCCCTATTCTAATCGTTAGCTAACCACTTAGCTTGCACGTGTTGCAGTCAGAGCACAGTGTTGGTTTGATTAATGTGCTGCTCATAACAAATCAACTCATCCCTTCAAGGCAAAGCAGGCAATAAACACTTGATGATGACTCAAAGATCTTCAGAGTAGGGTTTGTTTTTTTCTATTCACACATTCACACACATTCGTACCGTGCATCCATGTGCAGCACTTTCTCTATCACACATCGCTCACACACTGACAACACACAGCAGTAAGCATCAAATCGGGGCTCAGTATCTTGCCCAAGTATTCCAAAGAGGGCCGAAGCGTTGATACAACATTACTACAAGAGGCTTGTTTGTGAGATTGATACCTGTGCTAGAAATTTCAGATCGCAGTTTTGTTTTATTTCTTTAAATGCGATGGTAATATTACATTTTCAAATGTTGGAAATGTTTTTGGTTGCTTCTCTTGCCTTTGTCAGCCCTGGTCACCTGCATACGTGCCTGATATACGATAGTATGGCTCCGTTATACATAGCTTTAGACATCTGAACTATTACCACACCATAGATGCCGTTTCTCATCATTCAGCAATATGTTGCTTTTGTAATATCATGCTACTTCTGTTATATGACGTTTGATTGCCTATTTGATTATAGTTATTTGATCAAATCATTTCAGATATTAACCTAAGCTTAGCTACACATGCTAACTGTTGCAGCTTTCAGTGGAACAGACACTTGTTTTTGATTCCCCCCCAGAATTCTCTAATCACTCTTACAAACAACCCCATACACATAACATTGGCATGCAGTGAATGCAAAGCTGGACAGGCCCGCCAGGCCTAGCTCGTAGTTGCTAGGCAATGAGTGGACAACTGCAGAATAGGGAAAGGTCAATTGCTATAACAAAAGTTTTGAAGCTCCAATTTTTTCCCCCCCATAAACACAGCTTTAAGATGGGTCTTATAAAAAGCCACCATGTCCATGGACAGCTCTTACATCCAGCTTCATTCAAATCTGAAATCGGATTCTGCCCTTCCATTAAATGTAAATCCAATAGCCTTCGCGGGAATGTGGGTTATGTTCTGCATGGTGACCCTGTAAAGGCAATCCCACTCACACGCATCACCTCTATCTTGTGATATTGCCAAGAATTTCAATGTTTGCTCTTCCTCATAGCATCCGGTAAACAACAACAATGCAGAGAATCACTTATGTTTGTTCGGCTGCTGGCAGTATTGTTTTGACACTGAAGGTGCACTGTAGAATCCCCTGAGCTCCCCGAGCCAAACAGCCTCAATACTATTTTGGGCATAGCTACTCAACCACACACTTTAGTGTCCTCAGCATATTTTCCTCAGCTGTCTTCTCCTCTTTTCCTTGTCCTCCTCCTCATTATTATCATCCACATATATGTCGAACTATAGAAGAAATATATAAATCGCCTTCTCTCCCATCTCTTTGACTCAAGATTTCATCAATTTCCACTGCCTTATTTGGGACGAAAGCATGTCCCATGGGAGTGCTGTGATATTTCCTTTTCATTCCCTTTTGTCTTGTGGAAGCCATATAAAACGCCTGGCTGCAGCACAGGTAGAAAGGTAGCATCAGCAGAGCAAACTGCTTATATGGGGGGGGGGGGTTCATCAGCAATGCATCAAAGCTGTTTGTCAATAACATCAAAGAAATTCATCACAAAGGATGGATCTGTGATTATGTTTGGGAGCATTATTGGATAATTTAGGGTTGCAAGCAGCTAACTGCTCTCGGAGGCAAACAAAAAGTGTAAGTCCTGGTTCAGTCAAGAGGTCAGCGGGGGAAGATGGTAATAAATGGGATCTTCCAGATGAAGTTAAAACATTTGGATCCTTCGAATCCCCCAAAAAAACACCTGCATGCTGCTCCATCTGTCCCATGAGCTACCAATTACCACCGAGTACGAGAGCATTGTTATCTGTCACTGTCTAATGTTTAATTATTTGTTCAACTGTAATTCATTGTATGTGATGTGAGTAGTACATGTAATGAAGCGGTACCTGCTAAGGATGAACTTGGAAATGGAAGTGGAAGTGGGCAGAGTCAAAGTGCCAGAGGGTGTGGGGTGAGAGTTACCACCACAGGAGGTGAAAGCTCACTGCGGGCTTTGCAAGGGAGCACTTAGTTAATGGACATGGGTGGAAGAAAAACTTTATTTAACTTACCGCTTGCTCCGTTATGTTTCCGTTTCAGAAACTGTGGGCTAATTTTGGACATTTTGGTCAATTCATTCATCCTCTTAGCATGAAATGCAGTCTGATAAGTTTGGACCAGGATTCAGTTATGAATCAAATTGCTGCAATGTGCATGTGATAGTGTTATTCATTGCTGGAATAATATGTAAAATGACCACAGTTAGAATTAACTGCTGATAAAAATGCCTCCAGCAGTGAATTCTGAAGAGGCCTCCGTCACTATATAATGAAGTAGTAAACCATTGCATTAGAGAATAGGCTACAAGTACTCACTTATACTCGTGTAGAAAACTGTATATGGCACGTTTACTTTCACTTGATTACATTTTTGTTAATTTGTTCGTACTTCTATTTAAAGATAGGGTAAGCCATATTAATTCGATACACTTTGTCAAATTCCGCTATAATTTCTCCCTACAGGCCACTAGCTGTACATTAAATGAGTAAACTGAAAAATCATCCAATTTAAATACACAGCCCTGGCTTTTAATTTAGGAAATAAAGAAAACTGGACAATCCGAACAGCACAACACTGTTCAAGTCAATCAGCAACCAGGGGATTCATGCTTGTGCACAGCTCACGGGGGTGAGGGGTCAGTGGGAGTGAGACAGAAGTGCCAACTGAAGTGCATACAGTTGGCAAATCCTCTAATATAGGAGCATTTTTTTATAAAACATGTGGAAACATAACTTACACCGCCCCGACTGTTGCAGAACAGCCACTGGAAATGCTAACACTGTTATCTACCAGGACATGATACCCGCATCCATTTTCACACATGCTCCAAATGCGACGTGCTGAAGATTCACAGACTACAGCCAACCCGAAGAAGCCGAGATAACGAAAAGGGCAAAGACATTCAACATTGGTGAGCTGTTTCAATGACGGACCACTGGAGTGGGCAGTAGCCAGTCGCTAACTCTGGTCTCTCTGCTGATTCAAGGGGGAGACAGATGCTCACTGTCGCTGCAGATTCTGGTTCTTGAACGTGTAGTGTGTGTAGAAACAGAGGAAGTATTTTGTGTGCTATTAAGGCTCATGTATGTGGAGGCTTATTCCAACTTTTTCACATCAGTGGGGCACCTGGATAATGCCTGTGCATGAATGTAGGAGGGTGGAGCTTCTTAAGTTTTCAGAAATCAACGGTCATTGCAGTCTCAGTAACTCCATCTTCAAGTAAAATGAAGTAATAACCAGCGTTTCCCATTATTTAACTAGATAGTGGTGATTCACCAGTTTCATAATAATCAGTTACAGTGTCTTTGAAGATTCTTAGTGACCCAGGTACTGATATCTTCAGAAGATGTAAATGTGTATAAGCAACTTCTTCAGCTCTGAACCAACCTCTTTGATCAGAGGTGAAACGACTTCAACAAACACAAGCAAGTCCAGTTGCCTATGTAGACTCCGTCTCTTTCACTTCCTCTCTATCACAAACAGTGCCCCGTTTGTCACATTCCTACACAGCAATCAGCACCATGAATCCTGTCATGTGCCGTGGTGGTCTATTAAAAACCCCATTCAATTGTTAACAGTCCTCAGCAGGCAGGCAGACAGTCGATATAACACCTGCCACCTGCACTGCACGTGAGCTCCTCAGTGTACATGTTCACTAGGCAATCAGCCCGAACCCAGCCGTGTTACGTGTGACCCTGCATGTTCATTTCTGCCTATTCTGTCTGTGTTCAATTTGTTTTTTTCCTCTCTCTGGCTCTCTGGTGTTTATGTAGGAGTGGAGCGCCTGAAAGAGAGGAAGAGTAGAAGTGGGACCTGAGGTGAATCGGAGGAGGAAGAGGATTTCTGCACACTTGCCTAACAGCCAGTGGCAGAGCTTCTGTGGTGATTGTCCTCAGACCAACAGTGTTGGGTTTCTCTTTTCTTTTGGGCTGTAATTTACCCAAGGTTCAGTCCAGTATCTTTTGTTGTGTGTGAGGGTTTAGGGGGATGAGCTGGAAAGCTTTCTCATCGCCTCTTCATCTCTCAATCTTTTGTCTTTGGAATGTCCAGCTTTTTTGTTGTTTTTAATATTTAAGTATAATTTTCATTCTGATTAAAACTTTTTTTATATTGTTTTGGTATTGCTGTCCTTTTCACAGCTTTCAGTCTCCAGTGTGTTTGTGTAAGTACAATGCATTTGCAACATTTTCCTTAGAATTGGCAGGAATGCATGTGAGCCAGTGGGGTTGGCTGATTGGATGAATATATTGTCCATCTTGGCTTGTTATAAGTTTTTTTTGGCGGTTTGTTATTTAAATTTTTCTAATAAATGGTCTGCCTTATCCAGGATAAATAAAAGTATTTAAATAATTATCCCACGAATGTGAACATATATTTTATACATACATATATATATATTAATTCATTATTTCTCTCGCTCTCTGATTTACAGAGAGAGAGTGGCAGATTTTAAACAAAACTAATCCCAAGTAGGTGATTTTCATTTTTCTTTGCAACAAAATCTTCCATAATTACATCTGTAGATACTGGCGTGCACCCCTCCACGCAGGCATACACACTTCAAGAATATATTGTTATTCGGTAGTTGTTGGGCTGACGGTGGCCGATTGTAAAATCTTAGCATATCGCCCAACCCTATGAGCCAAACTCTTAAATTAATTATAAAATATTTATAAGGGGATCATGTCACCCGACACTCCACCTCAGATATCACTCATTTAACAGAATTTGGCACAAGGCAGGTACCAACTAGCTTTGCTGCAGCAGTTCATGACCTGGATGTTGAACCTAGAACACTGGTGTTCAGCTTATCAGCAAAATTATCCAGGTTACTTTTATGAACATTGTTTGTTTGGCCAAAACAAACAAAAGTTGCAGAATATTATAACCTGTTTTAAAAGAATAACTATGATAACTAAGTTAAAATAAGTTTTTCAATGGTTTGAGCTTATTATTCAAACGCAAAATAAAACCGAAATATCAACTAACAGTGACCAGTTCCCATGACTGTTACACAGCAAAGTGACCAGCCAGTCCAGGTGCTGTGTGGGAGAAGTGACCTCAGAGGTTGTCTGTCAGCTGTAGGAGAAAGGCTCATGTCCTTCTAGTTTTGTTGTTCCCTCATACTCTGTTATATCACTGATCAATGATTTGATAAAATGCAGACAGAGGTGATCACAAGCAGGGCACACAGGGAATGCTTACATCCGCCCTGTCTCGCTGCAGAAACAAGCATTAGTAGATCACTGCCTCAGACCAGCTTGGCTGAAGCTGCAGGGGAATTTAAGCGCCTGGCTCGGGCACATTTCATGGAAGGTAATGAGGCAGGCGCAAGTGCTATGTAATCACTTCCAAGAAGAGATTTATCCCCCCAGTCCTAGCCTAAGCTCAAGACCTTCTAATCACAGGACAACATTACACCTCAAAGCTCTGACTTTTGTTATAGACATGGCCTCCAATAAAAAACCAACGGGGTAAATTCCATCCTACCTGGCTCATAAGAAGGCAAAGCAATGATGGATATAATCTAAATGCCAAAAAATACATCTGTCTTCTCAGGCTCACAAAACCTGATCCAACTATGATACAAATCACAGATTTTGATGAAAGCCTTGAAGTGGGAGTTGATTGGATACCACACATATGTTTATCACACCTTTTACTTTAGTGTCCATCAAGAGGCAGTAAGGAGTGGAGGAGACCATGTTGAAGAGCGCGAGAACCGACACCTGCTCATTATCAATAGCACTGCTGGAAATGTAATTTATTAAAAGCCTAACAACCATGTGTTTTCTGATCATTGTAAACAGGTGCTCTTACAGCATGGAGAGCTCTTTTGAATTTCAAAAGAGTGGGTAGAGTGAATGAAATGTAAGCGAGGATGCATGAGTAGAAAAGGAATGCATTTAATGTTGGCACCTCTGCTTGCATGTAAAGGCATGAAATAAGCCACCTGCAACACACAGTACCTTTTGTCTTATAGGTGTATGCTCTTTATATTTCCCTCTGTCTACGCAAAGCGAAATACTGATCCATCTCGTTTTTTCTATCCACACACACTCACACTGTATATGCACACACACACACACACACACACACACAGAAACCCACTAAGCCTACAATAACAGACAGACAAGACCATAAGAATTCATGATGGGATTTCTGAGTGAAATTACATCAGCTTCCCTCCGACTGATCTCCAACCCATTTCTGTACGTTCACACGCACACACACACACATCCACAGATAGTACAATCCCTTTTCAGTCTCAAAGGGGAAATGGTGATTAAAGGTCCAATAACTGCCAACAGAAGCCCTACACAAACAGAGAATACGCAGAAAATAATACAGACAAATCCGCCTTTAAAAACATTTAAAAGAAACATTACAGATTCAGTATTTTCACATATGGTACTAAGATCCTTAAATCTCATCTTTTATTGAGTTTTTATGGAAAACTCAATAGATGTCTCCTGTCATTTATTATAAAGTGGGTCATTCGGGGCCCATCCCACATTTTTGGGCCAAGACCCCTCGAGCAGGTTAATCCACTCAATCCCTCTCTACTAAGAAAGATGAAAACCCAATCCACCAAACCAGTGAATTTAAACCCAATGACTTTTTCCCAAAACTCTTTGATTTCATTATTAAAATGAACTCAACATTATCCGGAGAAGCTGTATGTGAACCGCAAATGTCCAAGTGTAAGATATATTTCTGATTTTTTTCTGCCAGCCCCCTAGTGAAAACTAATATCTCGGGTTGAAAAGACACCAATAAAGAAGTCAAGAGACCTTTTGGTCACAAGGCCCGACACCGGTTTTGATAGGCTGTAAGCAAAAGAACATGATCTCTGTAGCAGAGTTTATACATTATTAAGTAGAAGCTATTATATAGGAGAAATAATGTCAGTGCTTTTTGTGTGTTTTTTACAGTCACCATTTTAAGGCTAAATGTACCAGGTTCAGTATGTCTGTTTATTTTTGGCAATGTATCACTTTCTCTTTTACCTCGTCTAGAGGCAAGAATCTCTCAGAGAGAAGAGCTTCTCTGAGAGAAAGCATGGACACAAACTCTTGAATCAGACCTGAAATTCAGGGCTTGATATTCTAAAGTAATTACTGATTTCATGCGGTGAGACGACCTAACGGTGCTACTGCTTTCTCAAAAGAGCTGTATGACCACACAGCTCTATTGTCAGCCAAGATGCACATAAACAGGTTAATCTGAGAGAAATGTAGGTCAGTGATCAATATATATGAGACCGGAGTTTTTATTTTTCGCAGAGGTATCAAAGTACAGGAATTTTCCCTCCCGGCTTTTTCCTTTACACAGCTTCTGAGAAAGCATTTGGTTATTTTGAGTTTACAGTCTGTGTTTCAGTATTATTATGCAAAACCATATGCATTTCAATGTGAAACATTTTCTAAAGAAGAGCTTTAATTTTGTTGCAGGACCAAGACGCTCACATCACCAAGGACCATAGCGAGCTTACAAGCTTGGTCATGTGATGATTTACTGCCATGCTGCTATTACAGTACCTGGCAATACCCTGATATCTGCTAAAATATTTATCATTCATCAATTTATCAGAGGATCAACCCCTGACATGATTTGTAAAGATCTGGGCTATTTAAAAGTGGATGGGGAAACAGCGTTAGTGGGTAAATCACGGATAATTGCAAATAAACCTCTATCATGCTGAGTATATTATTGTTGTGTCACACAAGTCATGCCATCCCACCAGCACCATCACTTTAAATACTGACATCATTCACTCGTATTGTAAAATTGTTAAAGTGACTGTCTGAATGGCTGCAGCTCTTTGATGCGTCCTTCCATTCTATCCATTATCCATACAGCTTATCCTGTCAGGGGGGGAGCTGGAGCCAAGTTGACATTGGGCGAGAGGCTGGGTGCTCCCTGGACAGGCTGCTAGCCTATTGCAGGGTTTAAATACAGAGTCAAACAACTAAGGTCAATTTAGAGGCTCCAACCCTCCCCCATCTGCAAGTCTTTGGACTGTTGAAGGAAGCTGCTCTACCTGCAGAAAACCCACACAGACACAGGAAGAACCTGGAAATTCCAGAACTTCTTTGTTGCGAGGCGACAGTGCTAACCACTGCACCTCTTTGCCTCCTCTTTGAAGCAACCACAAAATGATCTGCCTAATCTTAGTAGTAGCAGTTTAGACCGATGTGGAAATGCAGTTGACAATGTGCTGAAAGTACCTTTAACTCCTGGGACGATAAAGTTCTTGTGAGTTTTGATCGCATTCATACAATATCATAAACAACATATAAAGGAGCAGCCAAGTGGGAAAAGCCGTTCAGATTAGCATTTCCTATAACAACGGTATCTCCAAACCTGGTGAATGAAAATACTTGAACTATCAGAATCAGAATTCTTTTTATTGCCATGTATATTTGCACATACAGGAAATTGCCTTGGTGTGGTTGGTGCACTTTACAAACAACAAATTAAAAACAACAACTATGTAATATTTAAGCTTTTCCAGAGGCAGTTTCCTTTACGGTTATTCCTCAAGGCAATACCTGAAGAGTCATTCTTAAACTAGCTGCTGCTCCCATCTCAGAGTATTGACAATTAATATTTACAGTGTCGAACTTTATTTGATATGCTCCATCAGAACTGAGAACACAGCGTGTGTGACATTATGCGTATTATACATGGAGCTGGTTTTCATTCCAGGTTAAAACCACATTTATCAAATTGGCAAACACACGCTGATGACACTTCCATTGCAAAGTCAATATGTGCAGCACTCTGATGTTAAAATGAGCAGTGAAGTATTTAGCATCTTGTATGGACTTCATGTCCTTTTCAGCTCGACTTTACTCTCCCTACTTTTCTCTTGTTCTCAACTCAGCCTTCTTCTCTCTCTTTCACATACACACACACAGCCATTTCTCATTGTTAGGGCAAGCCAGATAGTGCTGTCTATGCATGTGTCTTTCTGTTTGTGTGTGTGTGTGTGTGTGTGTGTGTGTGTGTGTGTGTGTGTGTGTGTGTGTGTGTGTGTGTGTGTGTGTGTGTGTGTGTGTGTCACCTGCACGTGTTTAGGTGCCAGCGTACAGAGCACTAAAAATAGCTGGTGATCATCTGTATTCTAACTCTTGTGTGAAGCTTTTCTTGTGTCTTTGAGATTCTTAACACACTGACAACGGCTCACGTGTTGGACCAGAAGTCTTTATCAGCAGGAAGTGTGAAGAATTTACTGTTGCATGAGATGACATTTTAGCCTCTTGCTTCATACAACGCTGACCTTCAAGGCTGATTCAAAACAGAATGTTCGTCTGAAGGGTGACGACCTGAGTTGTGGAAGGTCAGTTGTTGTGACTGCAGATATAGACAGATGAATCGATTGTGTAACTAATTTAGAGAGGTGTTTGAAAAATATTAACAACAAAAGATAACTGAGATAAATTTAAAGTAGGTATAACCTGAGAATGAGAATATCCTGCTTTTTTGTTTGACTATAGTAATTAACAAATATCATTATTAAGATTATTCCAGATGATTGAAGTAATTTATTATTTATGGTATGGCTTATACCTCAGGTCTTGTCATATGAGAAAGTAGCAAAACAAAATGTAAACCCCAATAACCAGCCAGCTAACTGCAAACCGGTCATACAACTTCTCAGTGTTAGTGGAAGAGACATGAACCAGTCACTTTAAAGTACAATTTTGTAAGAGATGTTTTTTCAACATTTTAGGTAGTTCATAGTGATGTATCATGTAATGACTGAGAGCTGAAACTCAGCTCAGGGTTGACTTAACTTGGGGTCCGAAGAGCTTTGGAATATATGCTATATATATCCTATTTGAACAATGTGTGATAAGCAGAGGTAGTTAAAGGTTGTGGGCACTTTTGGATAATTCACGAGTCCGCCCCATTATTGGCAGCAGTATTTCATGGGCCAACTAAAATCTGAAGATGTATTTCTGTCCTGTTTTGGGGTTGGTCATCCCATTAAACAGTTTATACACATGCTCATTTAATAATGACAGGTATCCATACTTCCTTCCCTGTGGCTTAGTAGAAATCAAACCTGAGGAGAATATGAGGTGCCTGCAATCATCTACAGCACAGTAAGGATACAAATTTAACACTGAAATAACACTCAGATGCACCCACCCTTTGCATGTGTTTAAATGGCCACGTACAGGTTCACCATAGCCATGGGCATCGAGTGGATCTGATAGGAATATTAATATTTCAAACTCCACAGGAAGCCCATGGCTGTGATGAGTCAGCATTAATCCCTTCGAAAAAGTTCTGTTTCATAGAAAAAGATGCTAAGTGGCCACAAGGTGGGGTCTGCTGTTGGGATGAGAATTATTCAGGGCTCATCTCTTCAAAGGAGCGGGAACCTCTGCAAATGGGAACGTTCTGTGGTGTATAAACTACCAATTAGGGATGAAATGGATATCGGTTTCAGGACAAACCACAGCAAGACTCCTGCCGGTCAGACTTACCGCATGAAATTTTATTTTTCACATCAAACCGCAGTGGATAACCATGAAGTAAATCATGATAAGAAAAGGAGCATAGTCCCTTGTTGACCGGCGCGGGCAATGTGGTCCCAATGCAGTGGCGCCGCAAACAGGGGTCCACTGGGGCCGCCTGGATACTAAGAAGGCTATGACCGATTTTTTTCCCCACACAAACCTTAGTGAATTGATCTGGAGAGTATCAAAATAATCAGAGTAGTTATATCGCTATTGATTTTATTATTTATTTTAAAATCCTGGAGGAAACACTGTACCGAGATGATTCAGCAAGTTTTCAAGATGCAGGCGCAGCATTTGTTGTGTGTTGTAAAAACTTGACACTGTCACCAAATTGCGTGCGTTTGACAAACTGCTGATATTTTGTCCCGACTATGACATTTGGGGTTGACGTCGGCACTTAATGTAACATGTTGTCGATCTTCTATCAAAAATTATAATTTATTACATCAAATATATTATGTCAATACAAACCTTGGCGAAATAAATATAGTTGGTGTATCAGTAATAAATTATCCTGAAATGTGGACACACCCTACAGTTAAATTTGTCATGGATGTGCAGTGAAACAATGGACACTGACACTGAAGTAAATGTTCACAGACACTGATTGACCATGAAGGTGATGGTACCTCTTGCTCCATCATCTATAAAGTTTTTACCATCCGCGCAGACAGTCAGACCTCTAAGCTGCAGTTGGGCAGTAACCTATCTGCAAGTGGCATGCAATGCAGTTCTCTTTCTCAGACTCTTTGGTCTGTGTACCTGTTGCTTGGGATCTGAGAGTAAATTGCATGCAAGTGCACCTCCCTTGCCACCTAAGATTGGATTAAGTGTTTTGATAATATTGGTAAATACATATCTTCAAGAATTGTAACCAAAGGCAGTAAAAGATACATCACATACAATAAATCCTGTTTATCTTACTTAGAAACAGGAGAGAGCCTGATATGCTTTTACATATCTGCAGTTCGAGCCATATAGGATGGGCCCACAACAAAATACCATAACTTGATTATTCATAAATTAAAATAGATGGATAAGACACTCATCCCTTACTTTCTTGTCAGTGAGGGGGAAGAAAAACAATAAAAAAAATGTTTGTTTTATTGATCCTTTATGAAAAAAAGGAGCATACTTATAACAGATGGTATACCTTTCTTCCTTTGCCAGAATCATACAGTTTATCTTTCCGTAAAGTCCCTTAAATTGTTTTTGGGGGAAGTGCACATGAAAGAATGTTCGATCTATTTGCTTGAACATAATTGATTCACATAGAAATCAAGAATTTGATCACTGTGACACTTTAAAGTTTGACTGAGGAATAAAAACTTAGCGGCTAAGCTGCACCTTCTAACCACAAAGAGCCTTAAACACAACCAGCAGGGCACGGAGGCACGCAGAGAGTCAGTAGTCAGCCTCACACGGAAAGTTTTAACTGCTCTAGTGAACTTACAGACGCTGACGTTTTAATGATGCCTCGCCGGCAGCACAGGCGCAACACAAAGAGCACTGATCTTTTTTAGAAAAATCCTGGAAATAGCTGTCTTCACTGTGGCAGCTGTTTTTAAAAGACGGGTAAGAGAGAGAGGTGAATTTGTGGTTCTTGTACACGTCAATAAAATGTCTGGCCTTGAACAGCGCAGGTTCATTAGCAGCGCACTTACAAGAGGGCCGACTGGATGAATGCTGCCTTGAAACCCAGGACTCTGCTGACGTTCTATGGATATTATAACAGTATAAATAAAAATATGATCTTCTGTCCCTTTTTTAATTGCTCATTTATCTCTTGTCATAAACCAAATATGTGTCAACATGGTTACCAGGTTACCTCCTAACTGTACAAGAGAATAACACTTCTTATGACTCATCCTCCACTCTATAAATCAAGCCACCAAATGTGATTTGAAGTGAGTGAACACAGTACAGTATGTGTGGGACTATATGACTATATCTTGTCAGGTACATTGCTCATATTTGCTCCATTATCGGAAATACTGCATTGTGCAAATTAATAAAGTAAACTGTGCCATGAAACACCTCACTTTTGAGGCTGTTTGATGTCCAACAGAATACAAATAAATAAATCACCAATATTAGATATTGTCTGATATTTTACAGATATTGACATGAAACTGGTGTGTATCTATGGGTTTAAGTCAATCGTCCTTGAACACACCTAATCTTAGCAGATTAATAGTTGCCTAAGAAGGCAGAGCATCGATCCTGCAAACAAACTGTGCATGTCACCTACTACAAACACACAGCCCATACACACATGCGCATTTGTCTTTCTATAATTGTGAGAGCACACGATACATTCCCTTGCCCCTTATCCAAACCTTCACCTAACTCTCTTCATAAACCTAAAACCAATTCTTAAACCTGAAAAAGCCCCAGGGAGTTTTGAGGACCAGCCAAAAATATTCTCACAACCATGGTTTTTAAGCAGAAAACCACACGCACACAGACAAACACACACACACTAACGCAGACACACACACATCAGCGTGTGTATAAACATGTGTAGGTTTCAGTGTTTCCGGCTTGGATAATTCCGCAGAACCCCAGGCTAGTAAAGAGATGTGAGCAGGGCCAAGGTTGTCTGTGTGTGTGTGTGTTTCTGTGTGTGAGGATGTGCGTGGATGTCACATTCAAAATGTGTTTGGTGAAGGCGGATGTAGGACTGCAGTGCAAGTGGCCATATCTGTGTGTTTGTTTGTATTGTGTTTGAGTTTGCTTGGACCTCTGTGTGTGTGTGCATGTGTGTTTGTCTTCTGCATCCTTGTTTGCATATCCTGTGTGTATGTGTGTGCGGTTGGAGGTTAAAACTGGGACAGCAGCCTTAATCCCCTTGAAGACTGATGACCCAAGCTTTGCACAGTTTGTTCTACCTACACACACACACAGTGTTTGTTTAAGGTTCCAATTTGTCAAGGAGGAATATTGTTTCCGGAATAATTGGCATTATATTGTTAGTACATTTGCCCCTACTCAATGCAATGTATTACATTGATCATGTGTGTGTGCATAGTAGATCTGAGGATCACTATAACAAATATAGGATCTTTAAATCAAAATATTGTCCTCAAGATGATGGAGGTTTTTTTCAGGCTCAGTGTAAATGTTGTTTCAATGAGGAGGAGTCATCAAAATGAGTCATATCAATTTACAGTTACCACAGTCCACAAACCTGAACGCAAAACTCACACACTCCCAAGCAGGCGTGCAAACGATACATTAATACATAGTAGAGTGTGTGTGTGTGTTTGAAAGCTGTTTGTCCTCCACTTTCGGTAAGAGGTCACCATCTACCCACACCTACATCATATCCCTCACCAGCCTGCCCACTGAACTCAGAAAACCAAACTTTCTCCATCACTCAGCTGGTGAAACAGAAAACAAGATGCTACATCTACTACTTACTTACTGTAGTTGATCACTTCAGTAAGTAGGAGCGTATCCATTACTTGGCAGCAGACACCTTGATCCCAAGCTTGGGGCCACGTGCAGGTTGGGGAAGTCGTAAAGAATTATGACAAAGACCAGTGCTGATATTAATTGTTGGTTTTGGTCTTTTCATAAATTTGGTTACAAAGAGACAAATCAAAATCTACAAATCTATGGTGTTAGAGTCCCTAAACCTTACTAGCAAGGGAGCATTTCTACTCTGAAAGTGCACAGAACATTATCCATGGGCGAAAAGTCATTGGGGAGCGACATTAAATGACATTAATATCCTTCATCATGTCCTTTGGATCAAAATCAAACAATATTTCATCACACTTAACTGTCATATACACACACACACACACACACACACACACACACACACAAATCTTAACATGAAAATAATCCACATATCACATTCTAACCAAAAAAATGTTTATCACAGAGGTGACAATGTGTAACATATTATGGACTGATCCGGTGTGACAAACAGTAAAGTTAAAGACCACATGCCACTGATCTGAAGGGAAATGGTTCCTCTTTGCATAAACTTGAGGTGATGATAATACAAGCAGGACTGGAAACAAACAGCAGCCATTAGCCATATGTTGTCAACATATGGAAATACATGTAATCAGATGAACTGCTGGGCACAGCAAACAAATGCATTGGATGGTACATGTGCACAAAACCAGAAACAGCTAAATGGTTTGTTTGAGCAAAAGCTTTCACTGCACAGGAATCAAGAGAGTGCTACTGACATGTGTGTCTGCATGATTTCACATATTATCAGTAAAAACAAAACAACCTCACACAATCCGCACTGGCCACTCTAAAAATCCACTAAATGGGAGGATTAGGTCACGGATCTTCAGCAGGCATCCCCAATGGTTGGGCGGTAACTGTAGCTGTCATAAAAAAAAACTGAAGTTGAGCAGAAAAAGCAGTAAACTATGCAGGTTAAAAAAAGTTATAGTTCTTTTTATCCATCAAATGAGACTTGGTGGTTCAATACTTAGATCAAATCACAGTTTATTGATTAAAGACAAGGCGTGTCCAGTGTGTGTCCAGTGTTTCACAATAATTGCTGGATGATAAATGTCCATGTAGTCCACTGACGGAATCTATATACACATCGGCTGGGATTGGGTATGAACATTTCATTGTTATCTGTAATCTAATTCTTGGTAGATCCAACATATACTGTGTGATATATGATCTCATATTGGAGCACAGGGAATTCTGTAATAATTGACCCTAACCCTTAATCTGATACACTCCTAATCTAATGGTAAACAAGTCAGATAAACAAGTAAAGGTCATGTTAGAAGAGCTAAATCCAGGCTGATTTTCTCAAGTTATTGTCTGGCTTAGTTTCATCTCTCTGTGGTTCAGGACATAGAGCGGGTCGTCCACTAACAAGAAGGTCAGTGGCTCGATCTCTGACTCATTACTATACTTAAGTCAAAGTGTCCTTGGGCAAGATACTGAACAACAAATGGCCCCTGATGTGTGAATGGGTGAGTGTGGCATGTACTGTCAAATGCGTTGTGTGTCCAATAAGCCTAGAAAAGCATTTAATTTACCATTGTCATAATAAGACTTTTTTTTTTACCGAAGTCTGGAATAGGTATACATATAAATCAAAGAAGGCATCAGTCAATGGACGGTGTGTTTACTTCAAAGCTGTGTGTATGCGATCGACCCACACAGGAAATAGTTGAAAGTCCTACTGTAGAATGTAGAATGCTGCAGTCCATTTGCTCAGGTTGCATCATCTGACAATCACAACGAGGCATAATAAAACATTTACCATGGTTCAATTTCTCTGAGGAGCATCCAGTTTTATAGAACTGCTTTAGTGTTAACAGGCTATCGGCCGTGTGGTGGACACCTCTCCCCAAGGCCTCTCACTGTGTACGTATGGTGTCAATTCAATACTCCAGTACAACTCTGTACACTCTGGTGATGCAAGGGCCTTCAGAGGGAACTGATCCTCTAACCTTGACAGTGTCGTTACCTTCGCGTGTGGGGCATCGAGTGAATACTTCATCCTACCTAGAAATGAAATATCACAGAAAGCATTTGAAAGCCATCATTATAGCAACACGGCAGTAAAAGCCCTGATAGATATCTGACAACTGTCACCTTTAATCTGTGTTACCCCATTAGCCAATAATATGGTCCCAGTTTATGACACATCCCACCCACCCTCTTTCAGATATCAACTTAGCATGCGTACACACAGGCGCCCTTCAGCACAGCTTATAGTGTCTGTGATATGGTGAACGCAAGACATTAGCATGTCTATCTGCAGATTAAGCCAGATTTACGTTATTCTCTCTGTAGAATTAATTTCCAGTTGCACTGGGCCTCAAACGTACATCCATTATCAAAATGCAGATGTTTGGGCAAGTCAATTCAATCCATCCATCCCCCCTTCTCCTTGGAAACGGTTTCCTGTTCTTTCTGGGGAACCTCGCGACATTCCGAGGCCAGATGGGATATGTAGTCCCACCACCGAGTACTGGGTCTACCCCAGGCTCATCCCAGTTTGGTGTGCTGGGTAAACCTCCAGGTGCCCAGGAGGCATTCTAACAAGATGCCCAAACCACCTCGCAGTCCCCTTTAAACATGCGGCAACAGTATTTACACTCCTGATGTTTAATTATTTCTTACTATAACTAACTGGAGACTCACATATCACTAAATAAAATGTTAATGATTAAAAACCCCTTTTTGCTAATATTAATAGCTTCAAGTTTTCACAATTGCCATTGGCAGCTCTTACAGTTTATCCAGGATATTTTGCCTTCATCCCTGGATACTGGGAGGAAGTGGAGATCCATGGACTATAATCAGTCTGATCTAGTCTAAAGTGGTGGACTGACAGGCAGACTCTTCCAAATCCCAGTGTCAGTCCACTTTGGCTGAATTACACGGTGAGATATGAATGTCTACTATCTCACTCCTGACAGCTGATTAATCACTAACAACACCAACATGATCGTTTCCACATCCATTCTCTCTGAAGGAAACGAGCCTGAGCCACTCAACATTTTAAACCAGGGTCCTTATGAGACATGAGAACCTTTCTTGTGTTCATTAATTTAGCCTTAATTCAGCCACCCACTGTAGCTGCAGCAGCGAACAAGCTGAGACGTGTAGCAGTTCATCTAAACTCTGAAGTAAACATCACTCATCACGCGACAACGTAATTAGAGCTCTAATATCTCACCGTGAGATACACGAGAGAGGGGACAGCAGTGCTCACGCATATTCCTGGAACTATTTATTACATTTGTAACGTTGGTATAATTCCCCTTCTGTTCAAGTGCAGTTCACACAAGATTTAGCCTCTTGAATGTCAACATTACAATCCACAAGGCGTCTGTACTTGTGTCAAAGAGTTTTCTGTCATCACAAATACATCATGTAACAAAGTGCTAATGTGTGATAGAGGAGAAAGAAGACCACAGCATTGCAAATCAAAGTCTGTACATGTTAACAGCCCTGCTGCGGAAAACTTTGCTTGTCAGCTGACATTTCCATCATACGGACATGTTAGCCTGTGGGACCAACGCAGTGGAGATAACATCGCCATACGGCTAACACAAGATAACAAGATCCCGTGCATTTCTACTCATGCATTATTTATACCCCCAGCTCCCTGCCAGAAACTGGTCTCTCCCCAAAACCCTGTGCCCAAACGGTCCATTTCCTTCTCTATCCATCCATCAGTTTGAGCAGCAACGGAGATTTATGGTCACGTCACAGCATCTTTGCTCGGAGCTCATAAACGACGCAGGAAATCTGAGTCAATCACTTCAACCTCTCACTCTCTTATTGTCTCTACTTACAGGTTCATGTGCAGGTGTAAAATCCCATATTATAATGGACATATCTATCACTCTCTCTAAATCTCCTAGGAATCCGCTCTATTTGAATATACAAGCACTCTGTGGATGTGGATCATTTTGTGATTCAGAGTGAATAAAGCTTGAGAACCACATGAGAAAAAAAACACAACATTCATATCCTAACTTTCTTGGGATTCATGTCGGAAATCACAGAATTTCCATTAAGCCATTGACATGTCTCGAAGCAGATTTGCTGTTTTCTTTTTATTGCAGTATAAATACTCAATTGTAGATCAATGATCATTTCTCATTATTAAAACGATTAAAGTTAACAACAGAGAACATTATATTAGTATACACCGGAAAAAAATGATTAGCACACCATTGTTCAAGTTTGAACGTTACATTTTTTCAGTTTCTTAGGCCTAGTGAGAAAAGATTCGAAAAAAGGGAAGAGATAAGAGACATAAGATCCTTTCCCTTGCCCTTTCCTCTTCACATCCACATATCCCTCTCTCTATCTCGCCTACCCTCAGATTCTTCTGTCCTTCTATTGAAAACGCCAATTGCCCTCTGACCTCTGATTGATTTTACTAGCGGACACCGCAGCCAGTAAGCTGGTGGCTAACGAGATCACCGATGGCTGCGCTAAACGCAACTGACAACAGAGAAACTGGTTTTCCATCATGTGGGAATAGAAACCCACCCACACACAATCACACACACACACACACGTACACACACACAGAAACCCTTACCTGGTCAGCCAAGCAAAACCTCTCTGCATCTAACAACTGCTGGGCCTCATCAAGTTTGAACGGTCTATAGATACAGTGCTCTGGGTGTGTGTGTGTGTGTGTGTGTGTGTGTGTGTATCTGCATGACCGCACCTCCATCTCGCTACCTGCTTGTTCAGCATTAGTGACTGTCAGGTGCCCAGAGGGAGGTCCCACCGCTCGAACCAAACCTGCACCAGCTGCTGCTGTGGCTCTTAGCTGTTTATCGTTTCAATCTGGTGGATGTGTGGGTGTGATTGTGTGTGTGTGTGTGTGTGTGTGTGGAAGAGAAATTATAGCCCCAAAAACTGCCAGTAAGCTGAAAATTGTATGACCCAGTGTAGAGCAGCAGAGACACATTGAATTTGCGTTTGTAGCTTCACTGCATTGAGCAGGACAAGTATTCTACAAAACATCAATGAGATGTCTAAGCCGTTTCAAAGCAACAAGAGTCTGTGGTACACCCACATTCCTCACCCTAGGTTTGACCTACGTGAGAGCCATTAACTCCACAACATCATACCACACCAGGTGCATTCATGAGTGAGTCAAGTGGTCACGCCAAGTTCAGAGATGTGTGAAAAGGGAATCCAAAGCATCATGATCGTAGAGAAGCTGCAGTACAGTACAGTACACATTGAATGAATACATTTCTCAAAGATGGTGTCTCTCATTTGTGGTAGTTCTTATCACACTGTTTTATTTCCAAGTGGTAGTTTATCTAAGAATTTAGTTTTTTTACTGACAGTTGACACTGATTTTGCAATTGGTTGGTGCCCAATCGCCGTTGCGCAGACTCTGGCTCCAACTGCGCAACATGGCGGCTTCTGGAGCCGGGAAGTTTTGGCTTCATTTCTGGAAGGTGGGAGGAAGTGGGGATACATCATCCATCTTTACACCAATGCTGCTGTGAAGATTTAAAAAAGTGTAAGAAGTGCATGGTAACACATTAAGACACATACAGGTGTGAAACGACCATGGGCCGTGGTATGATTATTCCTTACTGAGAGTTAAACTCTACATAAGCGCATACACAGCTCATGCATCCCGTCAAGCGTACCTTCTCTCTTGCTCAGTTGCTATGGTAACAGCTGGCTCTCCAGCATTGGCTCTGTCCCGCTCACTTCTCTGTGTCACTGGCCAGGTTTTCACTGACCTGACACAAACATGTCCAGCAATGCCTGTCGCTCAGCTGAGGATGGCATATGTGAAGTGTGGATTCTCTAACTTAACACACAAGCCTGTGCAGAAATGTTGTATAAAACAATATACAAACACATATAACGTACATAGGGTGTGAGTGATCAGATAATAGGTGGAAGCATCATAGAATATGCTGGTAGTTTTTATGTTCCTTCAAAGGTTCAGTGTGTAAGATTAAGGTGAAAGAGATCGGTTGACAAAAATTGAAAATAAAAAAATCAGTGCGTTTCATCTTAACTGTGCAATTGTTGCTTTCATAACCTTAGAATTGGCCCATTTATATTTAAATACTTTATAATTACATCAGGAAACGGTCCTCTCTACAGAGACCGCCATGTTTTTTACAGTGGGTGGGTGGGGGGGGGGGGGGGGGGGGGGCGGGGGGGGGGTGTAATTCAGCTGCAGCATGCAACTTCTGCACTAGATCAATTTCTAAACACTGATCATTGAAATAAATGGCAGCAAAATCTAAATGACTTCTACAAAAATGTGATAATGTGAAACAACTGAGCTAGAGGTGTAACACAGACATTTTATGGACTGTTGCACTGCTGATGTCTTTACTGCAGAACTTCACCAGTTAGAATATCTGTCAAAGACACCAGAATTATGAAAAAAGTATCTCAAAATGTTTTTGTTTTTTTTGCAGTGTTTGGATCCCCTCTATTAAGCTTCAATTCCACATCTAGATGAATGTTAACAATATCATAACAAGTAAAATAATTTCTGCAGCAGTGCCAATATTATGTTTGTTTGCAATAGTAGTGGGCTCAGCTATGTTTATGTAGTCGAGGAGCACATTAACCTTGATTTGCATGTACACAGTGGTTCTGCTGCCGACATCAGCTGATTGATGGCTGTGATTCCAAAGGTGAAAGCCAGCAGGCTGTATATGTATGATGCTGCTTGTTTGTATTTGGTTGTTTGTCTCTAGTTTTGCCTGGATTTCTCTTTTTTATTCAATTGCCGTATGCATAAAACATACATACATAACAGTCAGTAAAATGTGGCTCAACTCATCTTTACTGTGTGAGGTCATGTATACACAGATTGGTGCAATAATGTAATTATGTAAACTAATATAATAATCCTCATCGTAAATCAGAGTATATTAAGATTTAAATTTCAACAGTATGATATTTAACTAAAACAAATCTAGAAAACACCTACACAGCTTATACTTGTATGGTGCACTTTATGCCAAGCTATTGTGACCTGACGAATCGGATTCTACCATGAAATAGATCATGCTTTCAAAAGGTTGTAGACCATTGTTTCCGTCCCACCTGCAGGGTTCTTTTCCCTTTTTGCATGTTTATTTTCATTATTCAATTTTCTCGTGACGGAGGTACGGCATATCTCTCCTGGCCTTTCTTTTCCAATTCTATTCTGACAAAATGTTCATCTGTTTTTTACAAGTTTCGTTGTCACATCATCAATTTAACAACTTCAATAGCATTTTTATTTAGACAAAGGTAGACACAGGCAGGCACCTCTTGCCTAATGTCAGCTGGGATTTGCTGCCGACCCGCTCCCACCATCAAAGGATAAACAGTTGAAGAAATTGATAGATGGTATTTTTGGATTTAAAAATCAAGTCAAGCAAGTTTTCCCTGGTTATTTCCTCCGAAGCTATGAGACGTAATACAAGTGGAATATACCTACAGCTCGTAACTGTGGACTCACTTTGCGTGCTCTCCTTCTTTACCCACATGTTTTGTGATTTCTGCCAACAGACACCTGACGGCCTGTTAATTGGCAGATGGTTGATTTGTCTTACTTTAATTGGCGGCAGCTAACTGACTTCGGTGGCCCATCTGTGTCGTAGCATTACAGGCAATAGTAGCTTTGTGACAGCACTTCATTTACCCATCCCTTGTGTTTCCTGCTATCCATGCCATCATAATTTGAACTGAATTGAGACATTAGCATAAACCAGATTTACACTCCTCTTCAACTACCTCCACATGGCTACAGGTTAGAGATTGTCAGTAATTGTATTTTATACCTTCAATATTGTGCTGATACATCTGCCTTTCTGTCAGTCAGGTGGGGATATTTGATCAAGTCATTACTCTAACCATCATCCTCTTCTTTACTGATCTAACCCATTTTGATTGTCAGGTGTGAATGTTCCACTGTCGGTGCTGACAGTTATAGCTCTCATCTCTCTCCCAGCAGAAAAACATCTGCTCTTGGGATTTGTTAGACTACATGTCTTATCGAGGGAATATGGTTTGTTTTGAATTTAAACATTTACTCTGAAACTCATTTTCTGTAGATATTAGGTGGGCAGCTCTTCTGTCTATCTGCATCAACAATCAGCAGCGCTGTAGATTCAAGCGTTGTACGTCTCTCGTAAATGATTCCACAATGTCAATATACTGAATTTAGTCAGTGGCTGAAGAGGGCTGCCAGGGCTCTAAAATAGGGGTTCATCAGTCAACACATAAAAGCTTTAGGGTTAGGGGAATCTGATGCACATTGGATCCATCACTGTCCTATTAAGTGAAAATGGAATATATATTTGCATCAGTGCCTCAAAATTACTTCGAAGGATGTTTTTGTCTCTGTTGATTTTGTTGACTTTCGATAGTTATATTTACGACAATGGAAGACAATTTTCCTTCTATTTGTAATAATTGGTGACACATTTTTTGTAATCATTCCCCAAAAAACATTTAAAAAAAAGAATATAACCGAAACATTGAATACATAGTTTACATGATACGGTAAGTTTTGCTCTCACATTGCAAGTAATGGAGCACACGTAAGTCTCTAATGGGTTGCGTCCGCCTATACTTGACACTGATTGTTGAGTAGATGGGCATGTGTCTGACGTCGCCATGGTGTCAGTTTGGTTTCTAGGCATCATTCCGTTTGAATGGAAATAAATAAATGAACTAGTTGTCTTCATTAATGTTGTTGCAACAGTAGTATTAAAATGGTATTACTCTAAGTTAAATCAACGTCCTCAACATTCAAGTGGTATATCCTCGCTTCCGATTACAAGTAATCCTGCGTGATGCATTTTCATATTTTTTCCTTCTATTGTATGTATCAACTTCCTGCTATTGGTCTAGGAGAATTGGGTGGTTGCTCCAGACCATGGTCAGAGGCACCTTTTACACCTACTTAGGTTCTGACTAAACAGACCATTCAGAAGGATTAAGGTTTGTGTGAAGCCCCCCTGCATTCCAATCTGAACATGGTTGGCATAAGCCATCTTTACTGCCGTTTAGCTGAAGCAGGCAGGCCCTGAAAAATGGTAAAAACCTAAAGGCGACTGCTGATGCTACTCTTAGCATTTCTATCACATTTCAAACAGAATCAAATCCAACTGACAATTAATTGTATATTGATGCCCTTCTAAGTCTAGGTTACTTCCACCTGAGGGCCACAAGGGAAGTAATGTATTGTAGTTGTCAGCCATATAGTGTTTTGTTTTATATTTATTAATCAAAAAACACATTACTGGATGTTAAGGGTGAAAAGCTTTAAATGATAACAGGAGGACCAAAGAATTTGGACCAATTGAGACACAATAAAGTAAAAAAAAACATCTCAGCTAACATCAACTAAAGCATAATAGATGAAACATCAGGCAGCTTGCTCGATAAAAGGCAGAGAAAATTGGACGATTCACCTTCCATCTTATTGCTATGATTGCAATCTCAATGCCTGAGTACATTTTTTTTTTTAAATACAAAAACATATGTGTGTCAAAGTAAAAGTCTCCTTGTACCCATTAACATTTCCGGCTCTTTCATCTTCTTTTTTTCTTTTTTAAACCTTAAGGAGAACAAAGTGTGAAAATGCCACAAAAATACTTAATGGGAGTGGTGGAGGTGTGAGTGCTCCTGATTGCTGCTCCTCTGTTCCCAGTCCTGCATAACAGGCTCGAAAATGGGATGTGGCGACACTGCAGAGTACAAAGACAAAAACGGTTTTGCTATTTTGTTATGTATGTACAACAAACTGCTCAGTTTACTTTAATCAGCAATTGAGGTATGGTTGAGTTCGAACAACTAAAATGAAATTGGAATAAGTAGCGGAGCTCTTATTAAAACCTCCTCAAAAAGGGGAAAAAACACAGGTGAAGTCAGGAATGAAAAGAACTGTGGTTTTTATTAACAGTCCTCCCAAAGTGCAAACTGATTACATTATTCACTAAAATACCAAAATGGAAAAACAAAATAGACTACATAAAAAAGACTGACTCTCTGGAGCCAAAACAGATTATTTGAACCAGTAGCCCTCCCATTAGGCTTAATATTTTTAAAAGAACATTATATCACACTTTTTCAGCCCCCTAAACGGTCTTCAGCTCAGAAAATTTAGCAGATTGGAAGATATTTTTAAATATAATTCAGATAATATTTTTTGTTCCAGTGAAACAGGAGTTTTGCGTCAGCACTTTAAACTATTAGCTAAAATGGTGAGTGTAGGTTATGTGTGTATGTCTTCGTGAGTAAGAGTAGGGCTTTGGCAAAGGTTATTGCCTGCTTAGTGAGAACAGGAAAGAGTGGTGGAAAGCATTTGGCTGCTGTGCGTGTGCGACTGTGTCATGTCACTGCCAGTGGTTACCATTAACAACACGTCTTCGGTATTTGCGCCTGAAACACCCAAAGAGACACACCAGTAAATTTAAAGAAGAAGAAGTAAGTTGACCAGAATGAGTCACTGAAGACTGATATCTCTCCTGATCCCGAGGATACACAAAGTTCACACATCTCTGATTCCCTTTGTCGGCTCTTCATGTGGTGTTGCCAACACCTCTGTCAAGGTTTTCACCCAAACTCTGCACTCTTATCCCCTTGTGTGGCTTTTTTAGCACAAATGTCACTCCATATAAACTGTGCAAACTTCTAGGTTCAGTACAAGAACACATGACTGTTTGCTGTCCTGCAGAAATTGCAAGATCTTCTGCAGCCAGAACTCTGGACTTTACTTGCAAGTCACTCAGTGCTAAGGCTGAGTTCATGTGTCTGAAAGCAGCTATACTATTGCTCTCTAGTATGATGTAGGTTCACAGATACTGTCACACTACAAGGTCTGAATCCTCAATTTCTACTAAAAATCATGGAAATCTCCCAAACAATAATTGAATCTGATTTATCTTCTGTTTTGTCCTTTTTTTTCCTGTTTGTACCAAAAATAAATAAATTGCTTTCATGTGAAAACCGACATGTCGACAAAATGTGAATAACAGTTGGAAACTCTCAGCACCATTGCATTTGCTTTACTGGGTTCATATGTTATTCTAATGTAGGAGAGTTATAATGTATATGTAATTTTTCTGACTTGAGTGGGCTGTGCATGTGTTCATGTTTGTGCATGCATATCTGTTCACGTGGGTGGACTTGTCGGTTGGTATAAATATCTTGCATCACCTCAGGTGTGTTTGACGCAGATTTTCAGGGGAGTTAGAGATAAATCATCGGAATCCTCGCTGACATCAAAAGCCCTGAAGCACTAATAAGCTGTGTTCTCAAACAAATGCAAACAGGCAGCGAGACGGCCACTATGTGGGCTTCAATCACCGCCACTGATGTCTTACTTTGTTGTATGTTTAGCAGGTATCTGGGCTGTCGAGGGAAGAGATACGGAGACGGAGGAGTGCAGAGGAACACAGTGAGCAAAAAGGGAAGGCCCAAAAGAACCAACAGACTGTATGCTAAAGTCAGGCAAATGTGTCGTTTTTTTATCTTTCTCTTCTGTCTGATATGCTGTTGTAAGCATCACACTCCCTCCAAACACTGGATTGCCTGAAGTAAGATATTTAAAATCTCAAACAACAGCTCTTGCTCAAACCAATGTGATATTTTATTTATTGTGTTTATTCATAATGAATGTGTACTTTAATATAAAAATAGTGAGCCTGGAAAATACTAAATGAACACTGAGTGTACAACGCTCACTCTTTCTTTAGAATCAAGGGCTGGTCCAGGTCAAAGCTGAAAATCCTGCTCAGTTTAAATACAGTTAATGCTGCATTATGCCCCAGCAGCTCTTTAGTTCAAACTAAATATCTCTCTGAAATGCTGACAATGTGTGAATATACACAATTATATGCAAATGTGCGAACGTTTCATCTACAACCCCTTTGCCCTTGTGTAATAAAAGTAACCCTTACTTACTCAGCTAGCGGCTCATGTAGGAGGCTGCAGAAAGAAAATTTGAGTAGTGGGAGAAGAGTCAATGTTCAAAACACAACAAACAGAACAGAAACTCATCAATTTAAAGTAGACATGTACCTGCTACACAGCCCTACACCGTACCCTGACGTGCACTTTCCCAAAAGTGTAACTATACATTGAGGCAACGTAGACTGCAAGAGATTTGACTGGTCCTCTGGGCTGACAGCCGGCATTTTTTTATTGAGTTCTAGGGACGAACACAGACCACGTATTTCTTTTCTTCGTTGATATTCTTTGAGAAAAAGTAATTGCTCTTCAATATATTTCAGGTCCATCTCCAACACGGTCCACTTGCCATTGTTCTGAAGTAAACAGAGAGGCCAGAAAAGTTGTAACCAAGCAGACCAGAAAACCAGAAGACACGCAAAACCAGCATAGAAGCTCTACCACCACTATGGTTTTGGTGGTGTAATTGCAGCGTGGCACACACACCTACACACAACTATGAATGCTCAAGCTACGTGGTTACCTATGGCGTAGCTTTGACGCAGAAGCATGAATCGGGCTTTCCTCTAAAACCGAGTGAACTCACAGCCACATGACTCCGACTGAAATAAACAGGACATGATAAACAACCTTGGCAACCAATCACAATGAAGGGATGGATTACATGCCAGAAGTCTGGTTCTTGGTTTTCGTGCTTTAAAGTTAAAATCACAGTTTTATCTACATTGATCTCATATCATTGGCCTCTCTGGAATCTGATTATGGGAAATCCATCGTAGCGGCAAACAACTTTAATCTCGGCACATCAGAGACAAGGCGGCACTGAGAAGAGAAGCTTATTAGCACAATTTGTCTCGTTGTTTTCTATCCACTGAAAAGCTGGAATTGCTTTGAATAATTCAATAGTGGATACAGACAAATGACCTGAAACTCCTCTCGTAAAAGATGCATTGTCATAAAAAAACAAACGTGTGGCACCTGTTAAGTGTAGAGCTCTGATGCACAAAGACAGACATGTTAGATTCAACCATGTTCTATACTTCCTGATATTCACTGAATAACACTTAAATTTGGATTTGGATTTTTGCTTTCAAGGTCATTCACTGATCCCTATCCCTGCTTACCGTCTGCATAGACACCCTGCACGGTGTAAAACTGTTGGGCCACTGCAGGACAATTGTCAGGAATTAAATGGATGAGAGAAAAGGCAGAACTCTCTTAAACCGGAACTGTTCCACTCCATTAATGCTCCATAAATGCTGAGCTGCGGGTTGAGCTCTGCATGCGGCAACTCATAAGGTGATGATTCAACTGTCCTGTGCTGAATGAAAAGGCGTTAGCAGGACACTCTGTATGCTTTATGTTTGCAGGCTCAATCTATGTCGATGCGCAGACTTGGGAGCAGCTCACCAGATTGCTTGTATTTGACTCTAGCAGAGCATTCAAAGAAGAGGTGTTTTGGATGATTTAGTTCACTTTATTAATATTCATAACGTTTAAATACTGTGTAAAAACCACTATGAGCTGTGTCTGTGAGCCCTAATGTGACTGTCAGCTCCCGTATTACCGACTGGTCGGATTCACCATGTCTTAGTCTTGGTTGAATGGGCTCCAGTCCCAATCCAATAGACTGCAGGATAATTCGGGAACTAGTTGATATCCGGAGAGAGCAGCCCCTGTTCAACTTTTTATTCTGCCATGACAATGTATTCATTTGGTTAATTACAGTCAGAGAACTGGAATATACCTGCACGTTGCAGACCCCTTCTACAAAATGGATTAATCTGTCCGTTTAATCAGAATCAGAATGTATTTATTGCCAAGTAGGTTTACACCTATCTGGATTTTGCTCTGGTTTTTGGTGCATACAATGAACATAAAAACATTAAAAAACACACAATAAATACAACACACATAAGAAAAAAAGATCAATATGGAACCCATCCAAATAGTTTATCCAGCCATTTATTTATCCATGTATCAGTACCCAGAGTTCAACTTGGTGTTGCCTACCGCAGTAATCTTTATACATCCTAACATCTTATGACTCTGCGGTCCCTAATCATCACCATGTATGAGTTCTCCTCATGAGACTGCTCCTGTATAGTCATGCCAAACTGTTTTCCTTGATTTCTGTTGCAATGCATTTAAAGACAGAGGGAGCGCCAGAGGCAGAGAGGAGGGCGCAAGACAGAGGGTCACAACAGCCGACTAGGAAGATGATGAATTTGTGTGTATGGATGAAAACAACATCAATGAAGACATTCATTCTTCAGAATTTGTGGAGATTAGATAATCTCTCTATCTCTTTCACCCGCCCTCTTTGCATCTCTGTCCTCAACATATCGATTGCATTCCGTTCAATCTGCGCCATGGCCGTGGCAGTTGAAAACAAACTCTGCCAAACACATCAGAATGAAACTAATCAACATTTTGGAGCCATAAATTGCATCCCATCGCCTGCGTAGACTCATCTCTCCACCCACCCAACACACCCATCAGAAAATCTATCTCGCTCTGAGATAGATTGTTCTGTAGAAGCATGGAAGGGGCTTTAATACAAAAGGGGGAGGACATGCCTGGAGATTAAAGGGCCATTTTACGGAATATCTAAGTTATATTAAACTACGGGTCCATCTCAACTGAGCAGGTGAGGAATTTGATCTCACCAGCCTTTCATTGTGAAGCACAATACTGTTCACATATTATTTTTAACATTTAGTGTCTCGTCCCCCCTTAGTATTGATCTGCGTAGAAAATAAATGGGGGATCCTCGTTGAGCTTTACCTGAAGGCATAGTGACTAATTGCTAGTTCAGTATGCTCACACATTTTGGTGTTGCATTGACTTTTATCTCATAATGTTTGGGCACCAGTTGCAGGGGTGACATACAAGTGGACATATTAGGTTCCTATCATTTGTATGTCTTTATTTCATTTCCCATCCCTTTACTTCCCACATTAGCGCTGTTGGAAAGTAGTTTTTTTGACAATGTGATGCAGGTTTTGTGGTGAACGTGAAAAATTCTTAAGAAGCTGAAAACTCATTCAGCAGGAGAATTTGTGGATCTGCTTGAACAGGACAAAGTAAACGTGTGCCTTGGGTGCAAAAACAATGCATGTACGTAACTACTCTGTTATAAGAATAGCCTGCTATGGCAACTGAATATGCCTTTGAGTCTTCCCTTCAGGCGAGAGGTTTTAGGACATGAAAAAAAAAAAACAACAAACAAAATTGAGGATATTTGCATCTTTGCAGAACTAGCTGATTTGCCTTACAAGCAAAAGAACACCAAAAAAATTAAGCTGCAAATCAAGGACAAGCTCAGAGCTCAGTACCACAGCCTCGTTTTGAGTTGCTTCAAATTAGATTCGTTCACAGAAACCCAACTGATACTGTTTTATTTTTAGGTTGTAGCATCATTAGTTCGTTTAATTTTAATAAAAGTGAAGTAGGGTAATAAATGCATGTATGAGCCAAAATGAGTCCTTGCCCACTGCTTTTACAGCACAGAGTTCTCATCTTAGTAGCCTTGCATGCAGAGAAAAAAACAAGCAGTCTCTTTCCAAACTCGTGGCCTCAATTCACTTGGTCGGCATATGTATTACTCAGTTGCTGTCCTCTGCCCAACTAGAGGAGGTACATCTAATATGCTACATAAACAAGTCTCTCTTTTTGAGCCTCTCTCTCAGTTTTATCTCTTTATTTTCTCCTTTTTCTCTTCCTCTCTTTGTTTTAATCTCACCTGCTGTTCTCCAGACGTTTTCGTAACACCGGATCGGCAATTCTGCATCTAACGACTGTTTACTTTGATCACTGTGTGCGAGTTTCTGGGTGCTAGCCAAGAGCTCCTTTTCCCACAAAGTCATGGTTTGGCCATGACTTCAAAAAAATTAGATTAAAACCTTAGGATTAGTTTGCATCTTTTGAATAAAAGATTTGTGCTTTTACTTGTTTCATATGTAATACGTCACTGTAATTATGTTAAATACAGGTATCTTTTTTTAAGTCAAAATCAATTATTTATCTAACCATCCATTCTGTATATCTACTTATCTTGAAGACTTTAAAAAACCCATCACCTATAACACGTATTCCCTGTAGATCACAGGGGGGAGCTGGGTCCAATCCCTGCTAACATTGGACGAAAGGCAGGGTCGCCAGCTTACCCTGGACAGGTCGCCAGCTTATCGCAGAACAAGTGTGCAAGGAAGCTGGAATACCCAAAGATATCTTGCGCAGGCACTGGGGGGGATATGCCTAGTCCAGGTAAACCAGGAGTTAAAGCAGGAACCTTCTGGTAACAGTGGGTACCACGGTTTCATCCCTGACTTTATAGCAAGTGGCATTAAAAATCGACTGAAAATACTTGTGTATTGATGTACAGATAGATTAGTCATCATTGCACCATTTTGATGATCAGCTATTAGTTCTGGTAATCTGTCATCTGTGGCGACCCTCCCAGAATGCACCCCTCCTCTTGCCCATTGTCAGGTTTCCCTGGATGACTGTCAATGACGTAAATTAAAACAGGGATGCATCGTTCAGATGTCAATCCCCAAAAATTATGTACTTCTTAAATAACATCAGGTCGACATCTGTCCTGTAATCTTTCGGCTTTTAGTTCTCACCAACCAGTGAAATATGCTCAGATTTTCACTCTTGTTTGGTTTCTTTCTTTTTCACTTTATCTTTTCCTCGTCTTCGTTACCTCCAATGTCCTCATCGGTTCCTTTTGTGGTTCTGCCGTGACGTCCACGCTGAGAATGGAGAGTTGGTTGTCTCTTATAGCTAGCTACTAGCACTGGCTCTGGTTTTTTGTATGACTTCTGCTGCAAAGCAGGTCTTTATTGTTCCGATTTAGTACTTTAGTTCTAGGCCTTCAGGGAGTGCTGTTCCAATGATAGACATGCTATGCTCTCTATTATAACTTTTTGTAACATCAAAATGATCCTGAAGCCATTATTGTATGGTTTAAAAACTACTAAGTGTTGCTTTAAAGGCAGGAAACCATCTGGTCAGGCCACCAGTCTGTAAATGACCCAACACACATCGCAAATACATCAATGCAAATTTCACACAGAAAGGCCCCACACAAGATATGAAGATTGCATAACTCCAAAACTTTTTTTGGGCAGCTTAAATCCAACTTTGAATTGTGCAAGTGTGTTCAATGGGTCTCCCCTAGATTCAACTAACAATCCAGCCTGTATGTGCTCTACAAAGCAATGTGAGCAAAATGAGCAGTAAGCTGATGTGCAAATCTTACATATCTCCTCAGTCTGTTCAGTGATGTAGTGTGGCCTCAGCCTAACCACTGTTTTTGTCCACGGCGACGATGTGTGGTGCCCAGTTCTGCTGCTGCCAATTCATTCAGACTGTGTCACACTGTCAAATTATTGTACAACACATTCCCTCCAGGGGTCTAACACACACACACACACACTTTACAACCTCATAAGATGGTAGGATAAAGCCTATACACATGCAGCCACATGATTGCTATCAGTGGAGACAAGGAAGATGGGAGCAAATCTGTAATCATAACTACATCTCCTTCCATCTCCTCTCCATCGCTTTCTTTCTTTCATGTCACATACATTAAGATGATGTCCTGTGTTGTACATTATTTGTGTCAGCTTATTTGAAAAGTCTAATAATTAACCATAGGTTATTTATGGGAAACTGAAGTGTTGTGAAAACTTTAATCCACAAAGCATGAACTTTTCAATTAAAATCCTGGTTTATAGCCTGACCTCCATGCACTTGTGGATGGATCCACTGGGCTTGGTGATGTGTTTGTTAACCCATAGGGGTTTCCGTTCAACTGATGAAAAGACTGTGCAGCCACCAAGCAGGGTTATAAAATGAGATCTGAGCTGTTGGTGTCAGTACATAGATGTCACACACAGCTCCGCCGGTAAGGTGATTGACTGCCACCTGCCTCCCCTTTTGGACCTGTAGGCCCCCGGGACTCTGAGGTGTGCAGTTAGATCTAGGGCACCTTTGGAGGTGTTGTGGGCCACACCTGTCCACAATAGGAAGTTTGAAGGACTTCCTACTCGTGAATGAATTGCACATATTTTTTCTCTTCTCCCAAGTATAGCAAAGGAAGAAAGGTTTGAACAAAACTCATTGCAGGTGAAATCTTTAACTGTGAGTCTATGCACTTTTTTAATGAGTGAACGGCGGCAAGGGCTTGAGTAACTGCTAATGTCGAAAGCCTAGCAGCAGAGCTTTTTAATAACAGCTTTGTTTGGCTCGCTGATATCAGAATACAGTGCACTGCAACAATTAAGTATCGTCAGCATAGAAATAAAAGAATGAGCGTGGTGTCATGTCTCAGCAAAGACAAGCAAGACAGAGTAAGTAGCTAACTTGTAGGTATCTACAAACAATGTTTCATCAGGTGCTCTCACTAGAGGAGAATTGCTGCTTGTAATTGGGCCAAGGAGGTTTTTTATTATTGATATTAATAATTACTTCTGATTTGAAATGATACATCTGCAAGACAATGTTGGACATGGTAAGTTTCAATTCAAGAGGGCAGGATAAAGAACCAGAAACATCTCTGCATGTGTATAGTGAACAAAGACCCCTGGAGGACCCTATAAAAGTGAGGAACACAAGAGCGGGCATCTCTAAGGATGACCAAGAAGGACCTATTCAACGGACAGATGAGCCAAACCTGAGCCTCATCCATGATGTTATCTCATGACCTCTGGATCAAAGGCTGAGCTGATGTCAATGCATGTACTGCCGTCAGTTTTTGACCATGGTATATGATTCTGTTTCTTGTGAAAGTGCTTGATACCCTTTCAGCGAATATTGAGTGAACTGATTGCATGAGCATCACTTCAATATCACCATGTCTTTCTATGCTAAATTTTCACCCCAGAGTAAAGAATTTGACTGTCTCTGTGTGACTGAAATAAGACAAGTGCAGACATGCACCAGTTCACACATCCTTTCATGTCTGTGCTTCCAGCAGTTTTGTATCTGTAAAACAAAAAGGGAAACACGCTGCAGGGACTTTACCTTTGTCTTTTGCATGGTATAGCTAGAAGTAGTCCCCTGAGAGAAAGAGTCGGCATGCAATCCGTGTGCAAGTGATATACATGACTATTTGCCTATGCAGAGGGGACATGCAATCCAATTAGAATTCCTAACGGCGGACAGGTTTTAAGATGCTTGTCAGTGGAAAGTGAATGCAGTCTTTCCAGAGAGTCAAATTACATCTTGGCAGTAGTAGCCAGGTGTTGATGGGTCTCAGAGATGACCACGGTCAGGGGGGAAGACATAGACGCCAGGTGAATCAGGTTGGTGAAGAGGATGAGGGAAAAAAGAAGTTCTCAAGGCACTGTGCTGTGTCTCTCACTATGACATCAGCCATGTTAAAATGTACCTTTTTACCATGTTAAACACACATACACACACACACCGTATAAAAACGCTCACGGCATGTCTTATACAACCATGGAGTGTTGTCTGCCCATTGAATTATGCAGAGTAGTGTAGAATCGTCTTTAGTGCTCCTCTCAAAGTTGCACATACTGGAGGACAGGGACACACACACACACACAAATAAACTCTCTTACTCTCTCACTACCTAAATGACATGTGGTTATGCATAACTAAAGCTCCCCAACATATCTCCTATGTTGTTTCTCGTCCCCAGTGTGTCAGTGTTTGATATAAAGTTGCTGGAAGCCATTTTTTAAATCTGCTCTCTCTGTACCAGATATCAAAGACACAAAGCGGAATTTATTTGACCATGAAAAGTCTACATATATTCAGGGTGGATTCTCTGCCAGGTTTCTCCCTGCTCACTGCTCTCACCATCAATCATTACTAAATATAAAGATCACGTGCTGTAAATATGACAGGAATGTTCGGAAAGCATTGAGCTGTAAAATACACTTGAATTTGAAAGTTGGAGAAGTTGTGTATTCCTTTTTTTCAGCTGTGTATAGTAGTCAAGTAGGTATTTGTAACAAGATTTGTACTCGGATCATGTCACATAAAAAAAGTAGTCTGCCTAACACAAAGTTCTGCAAACTCAAGTGGGATGAAAAGCTTGCAATTCCAAAACACCAAATTGACACAGTATGGAGGCAGGGCCTTGTGGCCAAATCCACAACAAAACTGTAGAGGGAACTAGGAGTGAGAGCGATCTTATTTGGGACCCAACTGAAGATTTGTCCCGAATAAAATCAACTGGTAGTCAATGTTTTGCCATTCCTGAGAATATCCAGAGCGCTGACCCACAGGGATTGTATCACCCAGTCCTAACGACCAATCAAAACACGCACTTGCTTTTTGACTTGTAGCCCAGATCAGTTTTTCTATCTTTAAGTCTGTCTCAAGTTTTAAGTGTATGATGTGAATGCATCACAATGTGCCTCCTCCACCAAAGGTGTATCCCGATTCAAGGGCTGTCTACTACCAATGACGCCATCAACCCCTGATCAACTGCAAAAGGACAAACAAAAATGAGATGGTCAAGTGTACGGACGATTTCGTGTCAACTGTAGTGAACAACTATTCATGCTCACATTCACAGTCACCTGAACTGGGTGGAAGTATGTGGAGGCATTGGGAGATGTGCATCAGGGAGAAAAACTAATCAAAGTACAGAAGCTGATGTTCCAATTCAGGGAGCAAATGTGATGAAACTGATGCTTTTCTTGGAAATGGTTGGTATTTGCAATTGGGTATTTTTATACTGTGATATTGCCGCTTTGTAATAAAGATGAATCATCTGAATATATCCTGGTAACTGCTGCATGTATTATCAAATGGTAAATTAATACAGTTCTGCAAATTGTTCAATTGTGTAAAACTTTATAATTGTGAAACCCTGCCTTGATATATGACTCATACACAAATGTATAATTATAAGATTTATAATAAACATGATTGAAATCCTCCTGATTGGATTATGTGCCTCAAAACAATTAAGCTGTTGATAACGATGATTATTGAAAGTAGACAATTTTATTGGTTTTCTCCAGGGTCTCTGGTTTCCCCCACACATGTCAACACTTCAAACTGTAAAGTGATTTAATAAAATACAAAATTATTTTCCTTATCTCATCTTATCAGTGATATATATCACTCAGACCAATATTCCTAATAATGATTCATTTGAACTCTTAATTTAAACATTATCTGTAACTAAAATACTAAGAAATGGCTGAGCTGTTGCAACATCATTGCATCAGTTTAATTTCCTCAATTCAGATGTTACTCACTTACCCCCAACTGATCTCATGTCTTTGCACATCCCAATGAAAAGTGAACATTCAGTATAAGCTGTTATTATATACGAGGGAAAAGTCACATGTAATATCTGCGAGAGACACAGAAAGAAATAATAATGGTCTCTCTTTATCTCTGTTTCTTTAAGAACGAAAAATTTGTATATCCTCATTTCTTGCTGTTAAGATGTTTGCCTTTTCAGCCCCTACTCCTTTAAAATAAACTTAATATGTAAACCAAGGGATTTAGGAATATGCATATATAAATACATTTACTATGATAAAAGCCCCTACGTCTCTTTTCTACAGGAAAATGTTTCCTTGTATAGTTTGTTGACATTCTCCACAAGTTTATTAATGTTTTAGTATATATTGAGATTAAAAAAGGCAGTAAAAATAAATCTAAAGGATAAAAACATAACCTACATCATTATTTATTTTACACCACCGCACTGTTTTTACAACCCGAAAATTAAAGCTGTAAAGTGTGTTAATAGAAACCTAACTCTATGGTAGAGATCAAACGCATCTCATCCTCTTTGGAGACAAATAAAAAGCAGGTTATGGATCTGAATGTACAAGAATGAAACGTAAGCTAAGTTATGTCGTCACATAGGTGGTTCCCGGGTGCTGCAGCTGGAGTTCAACAACTGCATGGTCTGATTACATTTCATTACATGTCATTATCTGACACTTTTATCCAAAGCGACTTCCAGCTAGTGCATTCAACATCTATGAGGGGCCATTCGGGGCTCAGCATCTTGCCCAAGGACACTTTGGCATGCAGATGGGGTTGACTGGGAATCTGACTGCCAGCTTGTTGGAAAGCGGTCATCATCTTCATCCCAGAAAACAACTTTAGAGGAGAGGGAAAGCCTTGTTTCTGCGACATCTAAGACTGTCCAGGAGATCATTAAGAAGGATTTCTCAATTCACAGACGATATACCGGACTCTGATTACGAGCAGTTGGAGTCTGGCTCCTCTCTGGAGGTTAAGAACGTTGCAGATAACATTGCTTAGGTGATTGGAATCCTAATCACACAAGACAAAGATGATCCAGAAACACCCCAGAGCATAGCCTCTCTGAAAGAAATGTCTGGAAGGATTGAGACATGCATTGCTAAGTAGTTTGCCAAAGTTTCCATTTGTTGTATTGTGGGGAAACTGAATAACAAGTACTTTGACAGTCCCCATGTTCGGTTTGGTCAGTCATGACTGATGCTGACGCTCTGCTTCCAACAGCAGATGGTAAGATAAAGCCGGGGGAGAATGGGTCTGAATGGATCAATGATATTTCCAGTTGTAAAACTCTTGTGTTCACCAAAAAGATTAATAATATCCTCAACAATGCAACGATAGGATGAGCCATCGGATAATCTCACATGAGAGGATTCATACTTTCCCAAAGCTCATGGGCATAAGTGTTTGTTCGCCACGTGCTACCATATCAGCTGACATACTTGCCAGAGTGTTGTGCTTCCTTGGAGTTATGAGGAGGTGGCTTCACCCACAGTCTCACACTCACACTTCCAGGGCGATAACACAGCAACTGGTACAGTGTCTGGCTCAGTAAGCGAGGTGACCCGAATTGACTGAAGAATACAGATGAGAGGACCCAACAGTGGAAGAAGAAATTAATAATTAGTTACTTGATAAGAAGCTGTTTCCGAGTAATATGTCAATTATGTAACATCAAAGGAATGAAGACATTATTTTAGTTTACTGCTTTTGTCAGATTATCTCCAGATTTGGCCCTTCATATTTTAATCTCTTGAATTCTCTTATTAACATTGCCAATTATATTGTACAAACAGTGTGTTTTGATAATCGATACCAAATCAATGTTTTCTTTCCTTTGCTCCTCTGTTGAGTTTTCAAAAAATGTTTTTCTAGATACAGGATTGCTAAGTACGTTTTTTGTTCAACACGTGCTGATTTAAATTCGAGCCCTGACAGGAGGATCTCAATTTATATTTCTGTTTTTCTTTCCCCCACCCTCCATCTCATTGATTCAACTGTAAAGGAGCTTATTATAATTTGTATAACAGCAGGACAGACTGATTTAGCTTACTTTCTTAGTTCTCATTCAGTATTCTGGTGTCTTTATCTTTCTCCACCCACGTCTCAATCGCAACCTCTTTTCTCAGAGTTTCTTCAGCTTTTTCTGAGAATTTGTTTAGCCCAGAAAAGGAATGACAGCCGTGTTGCGAAAACAAATATAAATATGGTGTCCAATTAAAGCTCAACTAATGTATCCCCCAAAGACAAAGCGTAAGTGCTGGTCTCCCTGGTATGAAGGACTTTGTTTTACCAATTCTTTCTATCTCATAGACCAAAGTGTCACAGAAAGGCTAAATGACTAAGTAAATCAAACATCTTATCAGAAAAAGGAAACGCAGCGGGGGACAGGAAAATTCAAACAAGGAAGGAAATTGTCCTTTTAAATGCCTGATACAATCTTCACTCGATTTATTCTACATTCAATTTGCAAAGCCGATAAGGGTTGATTCTTTTGATTGTAAAGTGGACCTAGGTGACAGGGGCACAGAGGGGGCTGGTGGTACATAGAGTGCTGCCTTCCTACTGAGAAGTGTTTGTCCATCATGGAACATTAACAGCTAAAGTGGAAGCTGCCGATGTTATGATACGTTCCTTCCATTTGCCAAGGATGGTTAAAGCTATGTGGATGTTTTTATATCCCACAGACACAACTTAAATATCTCCTTCGGCTGCTGATGGTCTATCTGACTGTATCATACTGGTTAATGTGTTAGGGACAGACCGTAAGATAATGAAGCTTTGGTAGGACAAACTAGACTATGGTGGGCTCCTGTGCTCCTACATACCATGGCCCTAAACAGAGAAAATTTACTTTTTCAAGGTTCTGATGAAGATTTAGAAATGATCAACAATTCATAATCCGAGGGTTAACAAAGCCCCATCACACCACAAAGTGAAATGTATCCTTGGTTCAACCTTTGTGCAGCAAGCAAAATATTTCTGCTACTTGCAAGTAACTTGGCTCAGTCCCTCAGTATTGTCCAAACTGTGGACAAAAACGTTAATTGTATTGAATCCCCCTGCAATCACATGCATGCGTCACTATTAAAACCATGTAATTAAATATGTTCTCTGTAGAGGTCTGAGCTTCACATCCAGCGTGACATATAGCAAGGGGTGAAAGAACATGTCACATGCCAAGAACAGGGGGATATGTCAACTTATTGTAGTAGTGTCCACTTTATTATACATTATAATATTTGTGCACTGTCTTTCTAGAGTAAGACAATTAAGTTAGATATGTAAGCACTGAATTTGGTTGGCCTCTATGGTAATCAGCTTAGGGTTCAATTGTGATTAAAAGTAAGGCAAAGAATCTCAGGAGACACACAAAAAAATATGACTGTCTGCAGGGGCATTGTTCCCCCCCTGTGGCCCCGAAAGAGCTCAGACCCAGACCTCTTGTCAGTTTAATTCTCCCCCTCTCTTTTATGCTGCTCTGAGGGAGAGGGATTTTAGGCAGAGAGACTCGGATGGCTAAGTGAGGATAATACTGTCATTAAAGAGAGAAAGCAGCAAGACAGAGCAGGAGATGTGGACAGAAAATGGGATGGGAGGAAGGGATAAAGCAGAGAGAGCGGGAATCAAAAGTAGGCATTCATCAAAGTCTTAGTGGGAGAGAGCAAAAATTATTATTATTATTCTGCTTTCCCAAAATCCACTGATGTCTGCGGCGCTTGCAAGTGTTGGATTTTTGCCCCTGCTTGAATATTTGGGTTTGTCAGTATAAGCACCTTTGTGCCTTGCAATAACAAAGAAGACAGAGGGAGGGAGGACAGCGGATGAGAGGAAAAGACGAGGATGAGACAAGAGGAATGCTCTGACAAATTACAAATACTGATACAAACAAGCAGAACATGATGCAAATCCACAATACAAATCATGTTACCTACTCTTATAAGGAACTGAGCTAGGTTTTGGTGGTAGGGCATATATTCAGATTGGAGATTCATTGAGACGAGAGAGTTTTTAATTAAGGATTAAAAGTCACTCTTCACTTTTGCTGATTAATGGTGTTTCGAGAGCAGACGTGCTAAATCATTAATTTCACCGTCTGAAAAAACATCGTCCAATATCCTTTCAGTTGTTACTTGACAAACTCATTGTCCACAAAAGTAAGCTGCATGTTTACAGTTTATTGTCCATACGTGGTCTTTTTATGTGTGGATACTTAAATCCATTATTCTAGTATGTGTGCAAACACATTACATCCATATGAAAGTATGGAGCAGCTGTCCATGTTGACCTTGTGTATGAGAAAAGGCCTAGTTACAAGTTTGCACCCTGCAGCTGATTTGCTTAGATTAGTAAAACTGAAAATAAGGGAAAACAAGGTTGATGCATCACATCCAATGGCTATATATAAAGTAAGGATAACATGACATGAAAAGAGCAGTGGGACAGAGGAGAGGATTCAGACTTAATATTGACTAGCGAGCCTGGCCTGTCTGCAACCCAAGGATGCTCAGCCTCTACATTTCTTTCAAAGCCACTGTGAAGGTCCTTACTCAGAGAGATCACTGTGCACAAGTCCACTCAGTTCACTCTATGACACTTAAAAATCTGCTTTGTTTTTCCGAATTTTACACAATGTAATAAACTGAATTTTCTTGGCTCGTCTCAGGTAGATGTTGCTACTTTCTTCATGTCTGATGATGTGGACCCCTGTTTGACATAAACATTTGATGGCCAGGGGCTAGTCATCAATATATGAGTTGTATTGGGAACCACCCCCTCCCCCACAATCATGTGACTACCAAATTAATGTAAAAACTCCTTACTTATGGTTAAAACGACAAACCAGCACAAAAATAGAGTTTGAGACGTATTACAGATATAAATAAAAAGAACATTTTTGCATCTTTTAACATAAACCAGCAAACTTTAACTACTGCCAAGGGGAGGCCTATCCTAGACAGCCTATCTGCAGGCAGGAAAAGGATGTGTGCCAGTGAAGGATTTCCAATCCAATTGACATCCAACTTATTAACACATGTGATTTAACATCACTCCAAGGCTGCAAAACTGCCTCAAGCCCCTTTTCTCTAACAGCACCTGCGCTGTAACACCTCCCCAGCCCACCATATGGGCAGCTTTTACTCCAAATACAACTGACATGGGACAAGTGCACTACAGCTCTTGTAAGATTATCTCTCGAAGAAGGTAGTCTCATTTCACACGTTTTTTAAATTTGAGTATTTATGAAATAACGTCTCCTCTGTTCAAACAATATCTCTGTGCCTGAGCAACATTATCAAAGCATCATGTTCTGTTTGGTCTTTAATATGACAATCCACATCATGTCCATAATGTTAATTCTTCTGGAGCACCGAGCAAGGTTTTGGTGGGAAGCCATATGTAGACTGGAGAAGCATCTCAGATTCATGGAAAGGAGAAGGCAAACTAGTTTGTATCCAGGGATTTCAAATTCACCTGTCGCTGGTGCTGATTAATGGGGCTCTTCACTCGGAAATGCTGCTCCACCTGAAACATCTTTGAATGCGCAGCCAGGCAAAGATTCTATGGATTATCTTAGTTATATCTTAGCTCTCAGTCTGCAGCAGCTGTCCACGTTTGTCCTGGAGTACGATAAAAGCAGAGTTACAAGTCTGCAGGTCTGTTTAGCTTATACTAAAAAGACTGAATATGTGGGAAAACAGGAAGCCTGGCACTGTCAAGAGGAAATAAGAGCTATCTATCACAACCAATGACTGTCTATAAAGCAGGGGCCAACATGACAGCTCTTTTCTTCAAATAAGACGCCAAATCATTTCCATTGCATGGTGGCCGGCTGCAGTATAGTTTTCTTCCCACTCACTGCTGTGCAAACTCTTGATCATGATTATGTCACCACTACAAAATGGCAGTAGAAGATTTTAAGGATATCCTTTTGTACAGTTGAAGGAAGTCAAGAAGTGTCTTTAAGTGATCTTTCTTTCCAGTCACTGGTCAAAATATCTATAGCTACAGTTTCTTTACTCATTTACACTTTACTACTGACTACAGTAGTAGTAAATAGAGTATTTACAGTGCTATATACAGTAAATAGTGAGTGATGCCCTGCAGTCTTCTGGTCACCACAGGTTTCTAGACAACCTGCTGAGACTACAGGAAGCCACTGCACTCGGCCATTAAAGATGATCCCCTGCAAAACTAGAACTTGAACTCACATATTTTTTGTACAGATACACTTAGTTCTATCTTTTTGGCGACCCTGCCACTTTGCGCAGCATTGAAATGAAGGTGGAATCAATCTGCCTATGTAAGGCTAACACCATTACACTCTGCTGCTAATGGAACAAAACTGTGCTTCATGTAAAGGAAATAGGATCTAATTATTATTCAGAGATGGATAGTTCCATTTAGACATTTATTAGTAGATGATTCAAGTACATCACTATTCTCATTGCCGTGGTAATGATAATTGCATGAGGTAACTATCAAAGCAAGTACAGAAAATATAGATTAACAAAATAAGAGTGGAATAAAAATAATCAGTATATATTGACAATACCTCTGCATCTTCTCAGGGACAGAACAACTTATTTCTACACTTTGGCATGAATGTAGAAAATTCTGTCTCTGTGCATCGATGGGTTCCCTCTCTGGTGTATGGGGCTGTTACTCCCTATCCATAGAGTCTGCAAACGTGTAAGCCATTAGCACTCTTGCTGTGTCCAGTGTGTAGTGTGTGTGTGTGTGTTTGTGTATATGTGTGTGTGTGCGTGCGTGAGCTCCCGAGAGTTGAAGGTCAGGGAAAGGAGAAGCAAACACCATCACACTTGTCAATCAGAACACGACAGAGACGGAGAGGATGTGATGCAGTGATAACAGTAGAAAAACGGAGGGAGAGGGAAGGTAGAGAAAACGGAGGGGGGGGAGGACAGGAATCAGTACTGACAATGAATAATTGAATCGGCACCGAGCTGGTGTTGCTGTTGTGAAGAACAGCTTTAAAAAAAAGGGAACTCTACCCCCCCCCCCCCCCCGTTCAGACGCACCCAAACACTCTGCTCATGATAACCCAGATTCCTTCCTGTGGTCTGGGTGTCTGAGAGTGTGATTTGCTGCTTTTACCACATCCCCTGCTGCCAGTTCATCAGAAACGACTTTTAAAAGAGAAACTGTGAGAACTAGCTCGCACTCTGAGGGAGCTAGAGCGCCACAGTTGCACTCTCACGCTGCTGGGGAGACCAGGGACGTCTGGGGTCAAGGTGGACAGAAGCTGAGCCAGGCAGGTTAGACCTCATGAATAAATATTTTTTAAATCGGGGAAAATGCCACATTATACGATGCAGACAGATTATTCTTTTTTGCCATTTATGTTTATTTTTACCGAGAGTGTTTGATTCATAAGAGGAAGTCATAATGTGAAAATCAAACTCATATTATATATATATATATAATTATAAAAGAACTAGGTTTTGAGGTTCTTCTATTAGAGCCAGTATTATAAAAATAAATAACCAACCAGATAAAAGGCAGTGTTTTGCCCTTTAATCATCTATTCTGTAGTGGCCCGCCAAATATCAATTTGTCCTGCAAAAGTTCCATAATAAATCTTCTTGCACTTCTCATCACAACATGCAAGCAAAGTGCAGCATGCTCACAAGTGCCCTCATGCTCTTATCCATAAAGCTGTTACTGTCCAAGCAGACAGTAAAACCTCATAGTTTCAGCTGAATCGCATGCAAGGCAGTTCTCTCTCACAACTGAAGACTTCTGTAGGAGAGGGAGGGCTTTCCGGTAGAAGTCCATTTTAAGAAGGGTCTTGGCCCTGACTCTGACAGCCTCTTTCCTCACGCAGGTCATTCCAGATCTCTGGGGTCCTGACTGCAAACACTGTGTCCCCTTTAGATTTCAATCATGTATCTGGTACAGCAAAGAAGACCCCTGCCCTAGGAGTTCAAGCTATGCGAAGGTCATATGAGATAAGACTGTCAATCAGACATAATTGATGTCGTGATCGAGCAAAGGGGGCTTGCTATCATCTATTGCTTGCCCTCTTGACAAATCAGTGTATAACTATGAATTAGGAGGACACAACCATGCAAAGCCATCCCTAGTGGACAATTACAACACCAAAGAGACTGAGAAGTGGTGTGGGGAAGTGTTGAGTATAACTTTTTCCTGCCCAAGGCACCGAAGGGCAGGCCAAAATCACAAGGCAAGACTGAATTCTTATATTATACTTGCATTTCTCTCTATTTCAAGTTTATCCTCTTCATACTGTCCATCAATCAAGGTCTTTAATCCGTCGCACCAACAGTGAAGGTTGGTTATTTTTAGTTAAAACATGTACATCTGTATTGAGAAATGAATGCATACACATAACGGGGTTAAGGATTTAGTGAGTGGGGGCAGAGGCAGAAACTGCCCCCACTCACTAAATCTCACTAAATGTGTGTGTGTGAGACAAGTCGACCAAATACAGAGGAAGCAAGGAAAGTCCACCGATTTAAATGGTTGCACTCTTGAGCCCTGTAGTTGTATAGTAGCATTGCAATAAGAATATTGTACATTTCTCTCAAATTCCCAAGGCACGCCTGGTCCTGCCCCCCCGGCACACCATTTGGAAACCACTGCTGTAGATGACAAAGTACCAAACAAAGGTAAGGCTGTTTGTTGACTTTGCTCCCTGCCACTGCCTTTCTCTCTAAGGAAAACAAATCTGCAGGCTCTGGCTTTCCACCCACAGGACGCAGTGCAGGAGGCAATGTGAAGTGTTCATGTGTTTGTCTAACTGCTAAAGTTGCTAAAATTGGTGTGATACGACTGGTGATAAAACGAGTCATTACATCTTTGTTCCACTATAATCTTCTAAGCTTATGCCAATGAGAATTCACAGAACTTCAAGGTGTCTTAGCATCACTGCACAGATAGACAAATAACATGAAACAAATCACATTCCAATAAACAGTGTCCATCTGTCGTTGGCACATAGGCCCATAAATCAGATTCTCATATTTATCCGAACACAGCAAACCTGAGGTAATGTAAAAAAAAAAGGTGCATGATCAAAAAGTTTGCAGCTCACCAGCAGCACAGAGAAGCCACATGTCCTGAGGGCAGCCATAACTCCTCATGTGTGGACACACACAGTCCTGCATGATAAGCAGAGTGATAAATCCACCGTCGTCACTCGCTTTTGATGTCCCTGTGTCATGTTCCATGATACGTGGGTGTCAGGGAAATGTGAATAATGCCCCATCTTTTAGGACCTTTAATATTGTCTATGGAAATAGTTTCGATAATAATGATATGGCGCCATTTTACCTTAAAGAGCTGTTAGTACCCTATCACCCCACTAGATCACTCCGCTCCCAGAATTCAGGCCTACTTTTCGTCCCTAAAGTCTCTAAAAGTAGAGTAGGAGCCAGAGCTTTTAGCCATCAAGCCTCTCTGCTGTGGAATAATCTACCACTTTCAGTTCGGGAGGCAGACACCATCTGATCGTTTAAGAGTAGACTCAAAACCTTCCTTTTTGATAAAGCTTATAGTTAGAGCTAATTAGTGCGGCAGAACGGAACTTTTCCTATGTTCTAAAATAGGAAGCGTTTAGTTTAAAAAGGCATAGAGGTATCGATGGCTGATCTACTGAGTGGGCCACATGGTTTTCATCGTACTATCATACAAACCAGTAGCCAGTCAGATTTACCTTGAGCCTCAGTGTACTCCCAAGTTCGGCCTGTATCATTGTATCATTGATTACAAGGCAAAAAACCCTGATGACGCTAAGACGCAAAGGGAATTTATGACACATGACACCCGGAGCTTCTCTTTCCAGCTTCTTCTTCTTCTTCTCCATCCCTATCACATTGAAGTAAGTAATATCTCATCAGTACATGTTACTGACTTGACCCCTTCCCCGATTATGTCGACTGTATGCCATTTGTGTGTTGACATCTTCCTGAGAACTCAAGAGCTTTGCAGAAAAACATGACACACAAAATTGATAGTTGCTAAACTGCTTTGTGTGGAAATGGGAAGTATGGTGACACTGAATCTCAAAAACAGCATGACTGCTGTAGCCCCGTCAATCACAGCAGCGTCATCCATCTTTAAATGATCTAATCAATATGCAGCTACTGTAAAGACCCTCAAATGGAGCTTCTTCAGTATTGTGGCTGAATGTTTTTTTTCAGCTCCTGTGGTTTCTTGCAATCGTTTGGAAAACGTCCTCTTACAGTCCAGTTGTCATGGAAAAATATCTAAACCATACATTTAAGAGGAATTCTGGTTTTGCTACCACATCAGTTCGAAGATATGAAGAAATCACATCAGACTAACAGGATTAATGACTTTAAGTTTCATGTTTGACATTTAATTGAAGGTGAAACATGTGTGAAATATGTGCAAAAAGGTGATACACTCTAAATCTATTTATTTTAAAATCATAGGAAATCATTCGACCCTGATACAGAGACGTCTCCGCCTGCAGACTGATCGGCAGGTTGTTTTCCAAATCACAGCCGAACCTTTTCTAACTTTAAATGTCAGCTGATGGCCAGGTAATTGCCTTATCATTGGTATTGAGTAAGACTGCATTAAGCACATGTTACTAATCGAACATGTAATACGACCTTTCGAAGTAATCACATAAGAAAAATGGCAACGGCATTGGATTTGAATGGCTACACCCACCTCTCCAGACCATGAGATGCAGTGGAGAGAATGAACGCTTATTCTCAGAAGACACATCACATCATTAAACCACGAGTCTGTAATGTCGAGTCAGCGTGGTCTCAGTTTTTCCTCCTGAGTATTCACCCTAACTGTCCATTCACAAGCTCCTCAGCAGGGCCCATTTCCAGTATTTTTAAACTATTGCTCCGACTGAGATGTGTTCATGTGTGATCCAGTGAACAAAATGTGTTTAAAACCTTTGAACACCTTTAAACCTCTTTTCGATATTTGCATAATAACAAAATGCAAACAAACAAAAATAAAAAGTTTGAATGGAAAATGTTAATATCTGTACACTTATCCTACATAATGTCTGTACTGGCTGGAAAATGCTGTAAGGCACTTGTGAGATATTGATTTGCAGTTTTGCTAATAAAAAAAAGTCATACATTTGACAAGTCGACATTAGAAGCAACTGTTTAGAGCCGACTATAAAATTATATTAACTGGTGTCAGCACCATGACCACTAATATACCAACCTTTCCCAGTTGTTCTGACTTGGGGTCGCGTTAACGTGAATATTCCCAGTGAATTTTCCAGATTTAGGAAAGGATGAAGAAATGATCATGTTTTATTTCTGTTTTCGATGAATCAATCATTTTAGTCAATTGTGAATGCAAAGTCAAACCGGAGTACTATGTTATATCAGTGGCTACTTTGATGAATGGACCCTTTGGATTGTTGGACTATAGAGATGTTGTAGATTAACGCTTTGATGGGTTTAATCCAGCATTTTGTTGCTTCATTTTTTTTACCTTTATGCCCACAGGGATGCCAACACATTCTTATGGTGGTAGTCATGTGATACAAATTGTATATGACTGCAGAGGGCAGTGACATGTCCGCAGCATTGCATCATGAAAGGTAGCGGTGCCCTGATAACTGGAGAAGAAAAAGGTGTGTTTGTAACTCATGAGGATACACACATTGCACTGGTGAAACAATGGGACTATTTTCAATAGAATGTTTCAAAGGCTTAAAACAGAGGGGTAAATGATGAATTGGCATAATTGTCTGCATTGACACAACAATGGCTCAGCACAAAGCAACCCTTTCACTTATAAAGTGTGGATGGCCAAAGAGGGCAGAGTGTTGGTGTCCAATGGCAGGACAGAGGGGGGAGTTGGCTGCAGTAGAACCGTGCTACAAGAACTACACTCTGCAGTGTGCTGCCACAGGGTGAGCAATACTGCTCCGTCACTTAGAGCTGCAGGCCAGAGTAAAGCTACTGGTCCAACAAGAGGAGCAATGCTACAAAAACACAGACTGGTCTGACCGCAGATGAAAGCCAACAGCTGTTGGAAGCCAGAGTGACTCGTTGCCAAGTATGGGGCTGCAGTGCTGAATCCCTCTGGCTACTGGATACCTCCAGTTGTTGTCGTCGTTCCAGAGCATAGCACATCCAAGGGCTGCATGTGCACGATTTGACTGGACACTGGTGGAGACTTCTCTTGAGACATTCACCTGATGGCAGAAGGTAGTTGTCTAGTGAGTCAGAGAATTGAGAGCATTTACTACAGGTTTTTTAATTATGTGGTGCAAAGGTCCTTTTCCCAAATGAACCAATGACAATTAAAGTCACAACAAAGCCAAATTGTACGAGACCGAGCACCAGCAGCTTTGTACAACACCTTCATTCTTGAAAGGGGTTGCACAGCACCTTTGGGACAATGTTTGTGAAGATAGCTGCCAGCGGGAAGAGGAGAATACAGTGTGTCTCTTGAAAAGATTTAAGTAGTCACCAGTGAGCAATTTAGAACTGCATCCATATGTTTTTATCTTCTCGATAAAATCCAGTGTGTGCAGAAAAAAAAAGGTCACAGATGGACACTGAGAGGCAAAGATTATACCCTACAAATCTACCAATTTTCTCTTACCGAGGACTGGTTTACTCTGTTGAGTCTGTGGCAGTTCTGGTTTGAATACAGGCAAATATCAGGCCATTTTAATAAAGAGTGGGATACGGCACCTCTTAGCTTTCTGAGAAAAGGTCATTTCTGCCAGAAAGCCTCAAGGTCTGAATAGTCCAAAAATGTGCCCTAAGCTTTCTGTAGATTTTTGTCTTTTACTGATAAAACAGATTCACTTTTGAATCATGTATTCCTTGCTGATGTTAAATAGGTTTAAATCTATACAATGACATGTACTTTTATTTAACTATTGTACACACGTGTTATGCTGTACAATTCTTATGTGTAAAGACTTCTTAAAGGATGATTTTCAAACGCAAGCCTGAAAAAAATACCCCACACTTCAGCTCCCTCTTTCAATTTCAGGGGAAGTTCTTTATTAAAGATAACTTTAATCACATTTCTGCCTTTCACAGTGAAAACAGACGGAAAAGATGTCTGGATGTTGTGCAACAAAGGTTTTAGGTTGAATTCAAACTCAGAGTACGACAGTAGCTAAGCCACAAAGTCACCCTGGAAGAGATTTGTACCCTTTCATTTTGCGCCTGTCACATGCCACTGGGTTTGAATGAAAACCTGCCTACTCTTGGGCTTTGGCAGCACATACTTTGACACAACAGCAGCATACAAACCGCAGCGTTTCCAACAGGAGAACAGTGGTTGGAAACAATGTTGAGCTAAAGTCAATTCCACCGGCAGACGCAAAATAAATTATCACATGTTTTTTTCCACAAAAGCGGCAATGATTACAAATTTGACCGTTAAAGACAGAAAGAAATATTTTCCAGTTATGTTATCTATCTTCTTCACTCATTCTTAAGCTTTAACTCTGAGTTCTGATTAATTATAAGTGATTTACAATATCACTTAATACACTTAAACTGCTTTTTAGTTTACCTCTTGAATAATGCCTCACAGTAAAGAGGGGCTTGAAGCTAAAGGTTACTGTTGGCATGTTAATCTGCTCACAATGACATCTGTGACTTGTTGATTAGCAGGTATTGTTGTTGTCAGACTTCTGGTCTGATAACGCTGCTGGATAAATTTCAGGGTTTCAAAGTTTTAACAAATCATCATGGGAGGGAAAACAAAAGCATTACCCAAATCATATATAATACAGATATATAAATTGAGCAGATGATGACTAAACAGTTTCATTGATAATCCCTAATGGGAATTCCATGGTGGCCGAGACATCTCGTACAATTGCATTAACAGGAAAAATGAATGCTAAACAACTCGGAAAAAACACGACACAACAGCAGAAGACACACAACAGAAAGTGAGCAAAAACAAATGTTGACCAAGAAAAGATGGTTGTGTTGTGGTTTTAGTAGTTGTGTTGTCACTTCTGTTTTCATCATGTGGCTTTTACAGTCTGGACCAATGTGGTGGTTTGACGACCTGACAGACCATTCAACATCTCCGAAGCTGAATCATGCCCATGTGGATAAATGATTTCACAGAATAACTGTTTTACATGTGTTGGTGCAATGCCACGCATGCTGTCCAGCTATTAACAACTACACAAATTCAATGTTGAGTGTGAAACATGTTTTATTACAATGATATTTTTAGCCATTCATGTCTTCTCAGGACTCATAGTACCTCCCAGAATGATTCAAATGAAGTTTGCAAGCCACGCCAAGCAACATCGGACTCCATGTTTTTTATGTTATAAACTGTAGTAAACACATATTTCTTTCAGGTAAATATTGCGCATGCCCAGCAAATGACGGGAATCTTCTTTCTGCTGACTTTTCTATTTACGGGAAGGGGAACCAGTATTTCACTGTTGGAAGGTTGAAGGCCATCAACAGACCAGTATGGGGGAAAGTGCATAGACGACAAGCAACAAACTACAGATAAAGAAAACATTGATTGAATGAACACAGCTCAGATTGTATCACTTTAGAGGCTATCGAAATCATCTGAGATCAGATTAGTGTGGAGGCTGAAAGCCAGACACTTGCTCTTTCCTGCACAACCTTTGGAAAACAACTATTTACAGAACAGCTATACTAAAACACAAGAACCAGACAATCCAAAAGAATGTAATATCATACTTCATGACTTGTTGGAATTACCATTTTATCAGTTGCCAGATTTAGCTCTACATCTGCCTCTTTTTTGCTTCACCATTCTGGGAGACGATTTTTAATTCTTTCCAGATCCTTATTGACTGTGTTTAAAGGTCACCTTCGTGACTGCAATTGCAAAGAGCTGACAGTTTGCTTCTTCGACTTAGCTTTCCTGAGAAAGGGTGAGAAATGAGGTCTGATGCTCAAAAAACGTGTCTCAGCCTCAAGCAGGCTCTGAGCGATGAAAGTCTTGGTTTGCTGCATTGCATCGGCGATTTGTCACTTCCTCCCTGCTCTATCCTGAACTCCACCAAATCTCCTTCACACTGAAGACACCACCTCACTCAGCTGTGATGGATAGAGCTGTCTGAACGACTACCTGGCTAACTATCTGACTGGGTGACTGATTTCTCTGTATGTGTGGAAACCAATGCAGCGTGTGTAAGACAGCTGGGGAACTTGTGCTTGAGGAACACAACCACACTTCAAAGTGATCAGGTAAGATATGTGCTTATCATTATGTTCCAAGCTATAACATTTGATTTGGCTCGCTCTCCACCTCTGGTCATACCTCATGGATAATACGCTTTGATCTTAAAAGATCTGAACCCTGCAATTAAACCATATGTCAACAGTCATAACACACTTAATTGGATTGAATACTTTGTATTTAAATATTGTGAAATAAACTGTCTCCCATTAAAATAAATATTCAATCTAGAAACTCAAACATATTCATTGTGTGTCACAATGACCAGTGCGACTTAGAACTCAAGAATTGTATTAATGTATATACCTAATATCTATTATGACTACAATGTTGAACCTTGTTCATGTACATTGTGTACTTTAAATTGTTACTGTTGTAGGCAAGTGACTAATTTGTCAGAAAGAAAACGAAAAGGACATGGGCCAAAAATATTTCAGCTAGGGTCAAGGCCCCACTGGACCCATCCTTTGATCCTCCCCTGAAATGTCTCAGTCACCCTTCACTCCTTAACCCTTTGCTTTTCATAATGACCACACAGCCCATGCAGCTAGACGGTGTTTACATTATATACATACAACTCCAGACAGCTTTATATTGCCTCAGTCAAGTCAAATAAAGTATTGATTTAGTTATCCAGATTAACTTGTCCTACCTGCTTTACAAAGAGAAAAGCAATAGGACTTCACAGCCGGATGGAATGAAAGATTCAGCCAGCAGAACGTGACTGCTGCCATGACTGAACTCGGCTGAATGATGGATCCAGCTGTCTGACTGAATCACTCCCACGTGTGCGTACGCGTCACTTTATATGAACTGTGTGTTTTTTCTCCGACTGTGTCACCGTAGCAGGCAGAAGACGAAGGATGCAAGTCCATCTGAGTGACTTGTGTATTTATGCATGTGTGGTGTGTTTAGTTTGCGTGACTCGGCACTTGTGCGAGATGATGGATGTGTATGGCAGCTGTCTAGTAGGTGATGGATGGCTGGTGTTTCAGTGGTACAGATGCAGCAGGCAGCCACAGTATCACTGGCTTCCTGTGGCAAAAAATTAGTATAACTGAGGTGTATTCAACTCAGGTGACAAGTGGAATAAAGATAAAGAAAAAGTTTTAATGATGCTTGTGTGGAAAGTGGGTCGCAGTAACCACAAATAGTAACAAGATACAGCAAAGAAAACTGAGAATTTTTAGAGACGAAATATGAATGAAATTCCTTACACCCTCATACAATTTATTTTGTGTGTTGTTCTAACTTTTGACCTTGATGCAGTTGTATCAAAGTGTGTTGCCCGGTGTGGGCCATTACATCAGTAACACACATGCCCGAACAGACATTGAGCTTATTATTCTGAATGTGGTCCGATATAAAAAAAAAAGATTTCCATACTAACCTATAGGGTCATTGGCAACTAGTTGCACTTGCTTTGCAAGTCAGTCCTCGTTTTATATTTGACTGGGAACCAAATGCCTCTTACTGGTCATTGATGCCCATTTGTTTGATGTGCACCATTAGAATTTTAGTTTGCAGGGTGTCGAAACACCTTAACTTAACTCTGAGCTTTGGCTAAAGCTGGACTACAGGAGTTTTCAAAACCAAACAGGTTTTCAAATCGGGTTGAACATAAGGAGCAAGCCCACACAAAAAGATTAGAAAACAATGGCGCATCACAAACTACAGGATATTGTTATTCAATCTATAGTGGTGAACAGTGAACTCAACACAAAACAACGTGTGTACGACAAGAAGAGCAGCAGAGAAATCAGACAGGATGAGATGTAACAGGCAGAGGTTGGGGCATATTAAAAAGGGCACTGAAGAAAGAAACAAATTTAAATGGACAGACAGAAAAAAAGGGCAAATCAGCCAGTTAGAGATGGAAAAAAGCCTGATTGGAGTTTCAGAGAAGAAGTAAGAAGGAAGAGAGAGAATCAATCTGCCATTGCTGGGTTGCTACGGCCAGACTGATTACAGCTGCCTGCAAAAACAGCCTGTGGTGTGTGTGTGTAGGTGTGTGTATTGATTAGCCCTGGCCCTTTGCCTGTTACAGCGTAAGGTGTCCATGACGTACCCCATCACTGATGAGAAGGAGCCGTCTCACTTTCCAGCCCTATTCTCCCACACACTCACCTGCTCTCTTTAATCAGCCCTCTTCTTCCAAGCTCACTGAAGCATCAAATTCTATCAGTCTGTGCACATGCAGCCATGCGTGTGTACACTACACACACACATACTGTATGAGCACACAGACACACATCGCATGACAGTATCACAGCAATCTGCTGGATCAGTGCGAGTTGCTTGACTCAATTGTCGTTAACAAGATCCAGGAGAGAGAAAGGGTGACAGATATTGTCCTCTAGTTCAGTGGTTCTCAACCTTTTCAAGTCGCAACACACCAGTTTAATCAGGCTTCTGCAATCGCCAACAGATGTCCCTGCAAGCTTTACCTGTTCTACAGTGATACATTTACATCTTAATGCTTATAACAGGTTTTATTTTGCTCTGTCAATCACTGTTGTTGGCTAGGCAGACGTGTTGGGATGCTTCTACATCTCCTGTCTGATCGATGGGGAATCTGAGATGTGTTTATCTACACCATAGTCAACGACGCTAAAATTCTTCTCCTTCTTTTGGTTAAAACGTGCTCAACTTTGAGTGTTGTGTGTGTTTTCTCACTTTAAGAGAAAATGTGTGGTAAGGAACATGATGTGATATTTTTCCAGGCATCTGGTGTGTGTCCAGAACACCGTCTCTGGCCCAACTCCGGAACTACTGATTTACAAATACCTAATAGAGAAAAAAAATATCACTGGTACACATAAATTAACGTAAAAACTAATTCTAGGTATAAAATATGTAATTTAAATTTCTAAATACAATATATCATTTTCTTCTCTGCAAGCCTCTGGCGTGCCTCAAACATTATTTTGCGACCTCTGTGGGGGTTGGGACTCCCATGTTTGCTGAGAGTTTCACTTACATTCACAGGGACCATAATCTGTTTTTTTTTAGGTTCTCTGATAAGGAATAAGTACTGTGGTGTGGTCATTTGCAGGCTATTGCAGCTAGGGGCAGGTATGAGTCCAGTCTCCATGCCTGCTGAGAACTGCATGACCCTCGTTGGAATCAACACACACACAGCTGACATTAGGATGGGTGGGAGGCTGCCGGCGAGGACAATGAAAACTTTCTGGACGTTATGAAGACACACCGATGTACGATTTCTCCCTATGGTGCCAATGGAGACACGGTGGGAGAGAACCCGTCAGAGTGAGCAAGTGAAGAAGTGCAAAGAGCTCCGCACACAGTTCTACAATGAAGCAATGCCACAAACCACTAAGAGACTTCCCATGTGTGTACAAAATGTTTGGTTCATTGCGAAACTTTGTTGGGACAAATTAGTCAATGACAGGCCGCCATGGTTAAGGTGATTTGTGGGAAACCAAAAGGATTGTGTTATTCTATAGGTTCCAATGAAAGTACTAGAATAAATGAGTGTGTAGCCTTTAACTTCCTTCCTCTCTCTCAACATTGATTTTGGAAAAAGTCTTGGTTATTGTTACGTGTGTGGTTGTTTTCCTGTGTCTCCCCTCTCATTCTCTGTAGGTCTCACACCATTGGCTGTTCCTCCACCATCGTCCAACCCCCTGTCCAATCTGGGAGCTGTCTGTTGGCCAGTCAGTGTCGTCAGGCCTTGATAACTTGCACCTGTTTTGTCTCCATGGAAAGAGGCCATTGTCTGCCTGTGTGTGGGCTGTGTGGGGCTGTTGCCTTTTGTTTGTGAGATGCCACCGGGGTTTAGGTGAATAGGTAAGACACCCTTGGGTTTACATTGCCATCACGTAGACCATACTCTGTTATCACATCAGGTTAGGAGCGGGGCCACCCTCTGTATGTATTAGCTAGGTTGTATGTGTGCACTAGTTAGTTGTCACTTTATCTTGTTTTCTTTGCTTTGGCTCCGCTTATAGTTCCCTATTCCCCTTGGCGGAATCGCTGGCTAAATAAAACACACTTACTTATCCAGTTTGCTGTTGTGCCCTGTTTTGTTGTTCTCCGAGTCAGCCTAACAGTAACATGTGTTATGGTTTCCCTACTCCCCCCCCCCTAGACGTAGCAAGCTAACATCCTGGAGCCGTAACATATTTGGGGGCTCGTCCGGGATTCCTCATTGTAGGACTCCACGTCGGGCTGGCTGTGAGGTGTTCGATGCAGGTGTGCACATAGTGTAGCTGGTTTGTGTGTATAAGATAGGCAGTAGTTGTTTCTGTAGGGCTCGTTATGGAGGCTTTTGATCTCAGGGGGGGGGGATCAACTGCCAAACTTATCAGGTTAGTAAAATTGCCCGAAAATGGAACCCCACGTCAATTTCCGGAAGTTCCTGGCAGTTTTCTGTGCTGCCTGCAGATTCCTGTGAACAGTCGTTAACCTGAACAACCTCAGACATTTACATGTGTTACGGTTTGAAGGAGGAGATGGACCCAGGATGCAGAGGTTATAACAAAAAGGGGATTTAATATGCAAAAAGGTCTTTAAACAAGACAAAAACAAAACAGGAACACTTACACAAGTAACACTGGCGACAAGCGCACGGAGAACAAGGAACGAGGAAGCAGGAGAAGCTGGTCGAGACAGCAGGAACAGAGAAACCATATCTCACGACGTGTGGCCACGAGTAGGAGAAACAACTAGTACAACCCGACAAAGGGCTTGGGGAACACAGAGGCTTATATAGACACAAGAGGGAAGGCAGGACCAATTAACCACAGGTGAAACACATGAGGACTGGGAAGACAATCACCGAAAGGAAGTGAAGATAGAAACCACACACAAGGGACAGATACTACAAAATAAAACAGGAAACAGAAAATACACAGACAGGGAGGGGCACTGGCTCTGGAGGTTGAATGGGTTCAATCCCTAGCTACTCCAGTCTGTAAAGTGTTTTCGGGCAAGATGCTGAGCCCATTAAACCCCACAGGAATATTTGAAGAGGAATAGCATGCAACTAATTAGTGAAGGCTTATGCTCATTTCTAAAACGTGTGCAATTGTCTGTCACTGTTTATTACAGTTGTTGTTGCTTAACTGCCCCATGTCACTTTGTGTTTGTCCTCGGGGAATGAGGCTAAAACAAGGATTCAATTAAAGGCAATGAAGCACATTTCAATATATAGTTTTCCCTTTATGCTCCATTCATCCTGTTAATTGTATGAAAATAACTTTACTATATCTTCTTAATCTGCTAATTCACTTATGATTTAGCCTTGCTTTTGTGGATGTGGTAAATTTGTGTCTGGTCAGACTAGTTTTGTGTATTATCGCAGTCATCCAATGCCTCTTTGCTGATGTTTTAAATTGTTGAGGTCAGTCTGTTTTGAAACCACAGAAGAAGCGGCAAGTGTCTGCAGCAGAGTGGTTTCTGCCACAATACCCAGCTGCCTTAGGATTGATGCTTTGCCCTGAGAGTGTGTCTAAGATGCTTCTTCACTGCACTTTGAATGAGATTCTTTGTCTGTTATCTCGCTGTTTTTCTGGCGTATGAAAATTACTGCGGTCTGGTGATTCCACCCTTCAATACACAGAATGTATCCGCAACCGTTTCCTTGTCAATGGGCGATGAGAGAAATGGTCATTTGAAGCAAATAGCAACAGAAAAGTGTTTCCTGACTCGTAAATCGATGTCTGAGATGGAGGGACTGCTACGGAGTTCACTCAATATGAAAATAATTCAACTCGAGGGGGGAAAAGAAAGTAGCGTTCAGACAGCTAATCAAACAAACTAGCAGCAGGGCTATTTCTCCTCATGAGAGCAAACACTGCAGCATAACATGAAAACCAGGACGATTGCACAACACAATAAAACAGTATTATCTGTTTGTTCTGCAAAACAGGCCTGGTGTAAATGTTACTTGAAAACTTAAATCATATTGTTGTGCGGGGTCATACATTCATTAAATTGCTGAATTTTGGCTATTTGATATATTAGTTTGCAGTAGTGTATAACTGTAATGCCCAGTCAGTCAGTCAGTCAGTCAGTCAGTCATTTTCGCCACTTCATCGGTGATGAAGTGTTTCAGGTGTGGAGAGGAGAGACACGCGGTAAGATCCTGTCCAAAGCGGAGAGACCCGGCTCCGCCCGGTCCTGATGCGGCTACGAGCGCCGGGGCGGGGGCCCCCGCTGCTCCTCCTCTGGTACCGGAGCAACGGGGACCCAACACGAAGAGTGAGTTCAGTTAATACAACGGGTGTTGGGGGGGATGTGTTGGGTGAGGGTGTTTTGGTTGAGGTAGAGGAAAGGTAGGGGGGACACAAAGGGGATGAAGAGGGTGGTGTAGGTTTTAAACAGGTGGAGGAGAAGACAGGTGAAGAAAAGAGCGGTGAGCAGGAACGAGGGGACAGTGGAAGGAGAGGAGGAGAAGCAGGTGAGGGCAGGGTGGCATGGGGTGAACAGGAGGAGGAGATGAGAAAGAAAGGGCAGAGGAAAGTAATCCACACCCTGCTCACGGACACAGGGGAAGAGCTAATGGAACCACGCCAGATAAGAGAGCGACCTGTGAGTTTTTATCAATCACTGTACTCTTCTTAGGAAAACAAAGAACAGACAGACACAGAGGAGTCCTGTAAAGAACTAACTAAAATATCGGAAGAGTCCAACTCACAGCTCGCCGCCGCCCTCCGGATGCAGGAGCTGCTGACCGCCCTGCAGGGCATTCAGGGATGGCGGGCTCCTGGCATCGATGGCCTCACACCGGAGTTTTATAAAGCTTACTGGGGCATTTTATCGAACGATATTTTACAGGTTTTTTAACGAATGTCTGGCGTCTGGCTCCATGCCAGTGTCCTGCAGGAGGGCAGTCCTCACACTGCTCCCAAAGAAGGGGAACCTGCAGTCACAAGAACTGGCGCCCTGTGTCATTGGTCTGTGTGGATTATAAACTTCTGTCCAAAGCACTGGCCTCCAGGCTGGGGAAGGCTATGGAGCAGTTCATCCACAGGGACTAGACCTACTGCATGCCCGGCAGGTCCTTGGTGGACAATGTCCATCTCATTCGAGACATTTTGGATGTCTCCAGTTCATTCGACGTAGATTTGGGCTTGATTTCCCTAGACCAAGAAAAAGATTTCGACCGCATTGAACACAGCATCCTGTGGAAAGTAATGGAGAAGTTAAGCTAAGATCAAGGTGCTGTACACTGATGTTGAGAGCATGCTAAAGTTCCACGGCAGTCTGAGTGCTCCTTTCAGGGTGTGTAGAGGTGTCAGGCAGGGCTGTGCTCTGTCGGGGATGCTCTACGCACTCTCCTTGGAACCTCTCCTCCGCAGAATACATTCTAGCATTCAAGGTGTGTTTTATCCTGGCTTTAGTGGCAACATGATTTCATCTGCTTACGCCTATGATCTTATTGTTTTTATTAAAGACCAGACAGATGTGGATATTTTAGCCAAAATATTAGAAGATTTTAGCATGGCATCGGCAGCGAGGGTCAACTTGGAAAAAAGCGAAGCCCTCGCTGTCGGGGAGTGGCCTCCCCGACAGCTCTCCCCAAAAACCTACAATGGAAGAGGGAGGGAATTAAATACCTTTTGGTGTTTTTAGGAAACATGACATATGTAAGACGAACTAGGAGGACTTCACTGAAAAAATAGACAACAGGCTTTTAAAATGGAAATGGCTGCTCCCAAAAATGTCTTTTAGAGGGAGGGTAGTGGTTTTAAATAACCTTGTGGCATCCCAAATATGTCACAGTCTAATGTGTGTGCCCCCCCCCCCAGGTTTGCTTGCCACATTACAAACAAAATTTGGGATTTTTTCTGGGGAGGTCTACACTGGGTGACACAAGGGGTGCTGTTTTTAGCCAGGGAGGAGGGGGGACAGGGCCTCGTCCACCTGACCAGCTGAACTGCCACTTTTTGACTCCAATTTATAAAAAAATACTTTGAAGGTCCAGCAGATCTGGTTTGGAGAGATGTCGCCAGCAGCATCCTTAGGCGTGCCAATAACCTGGGGTTGGATGATGCTCTTTTTTTAACATATTCTAAATTAACAAAGCTAAGTGGGTTGCCTCCTTTTTATCGAGGTGTTTTTAATTCATGGGCCCTTTTTAACCAAAAAAGGTGCTAAAAAGCAGACTCTCTGTTCTGGTTGTTGAGAGAACCACTCGTAAATGGAGCCAGACTGGACGTCAGCGGCACAACAAGACCCGGCCTAATGGCCGGGTCAGCGCCGCCATTAGGCCGGGTGCTCCACATGGACATGTCAATAAACCCTATTTTGACTTGCTTTAGGCCTCAGCCTCTATCTCTGCGTTCAAAGCCTGACCTTAACATTGCAATACCTGCATTTTCTTTTTGCCTAATATTTCCGAGGTTTCTTTTTATATTTTTGGCATTTCGACTTTATGAGAAAGTTGAAAACATTTACATGAGAGGTAGCTGGACAGCAACCTTTTGCTTACATTGCTCTGTGTAATAGCAATAAACCCACAAGAAAAGCTGAAGCAGTTGTAAAATGGCATTTGTCTTATTAGACTATCGCTGGTGTCAGCAAACCAAAGCCTTGAGGAAAGAAAAGGCTTGCAAAAAAATTTTATTACTCATCAATAATAGACAAAGAGAAGGTAGCAGGCTTCAACTGACACATTCTATGACGTACATTTACACTTTAAAATCTTAATACTGTTGAAGCAATAAAAGGATAAATCAAATAACCAAAGAACAGGTGCTGCTTGCAAGATCCCAAGACAACAAACAGAGATCCTTCATATACATATACAGTACATTCTATATACACGGTGAATCTACTCATACACTATACATCCTTCAGTTGCTTAGCAATGCTCTGAAGTGCTCTACTTAACTTCTTTTATATGTAAAGTGTTTCCTGATGATTGCAGAGCTCTTATAAAGAAAGAGAGAAAGCAACTAGAAAGCCTAAGAAACTAACTCCAACCCTCGAAAAACACACGATTAGAAATCTAAATGATAAAGTGATTATTTCTAATTTCCTTTTGGTGCTAAATTAAGTAACCAATGTTCAGCCACGTCCCATTGTTATTTGCCACGTCACATTGTTATTTGCAGATAGCTCCCCTGCGGCGGCTGGCTGATTCTTTGTAGAGCAGTTTCTCTCAGCTTGGAAGTTTAAATAATGCGTTGGATTCTATACGGTAATTTCTTTGCACCCATGAGGCAATCCACTGTTTACCATGATTTTATATAATACAAGTAGATTTTTCTTGTACATATTTTCCTTGAAAAAGGTGATGTGATCGAGCCTTTAAACTCATCATGCCAATGGTAACCTATGCTGAATCGTTAACCTGCACTACAGCAGGTTAAGTAACAGATCATAATCTGTCAATGTTTTCAACTACTGACCAAGTAAATCCCTGGAAAGCAAGAGCCATCTTTGTACAGGATCCTGGCAGGGACCAAAGAGTGTACACCCAAGTGAGAAATAGTTAAGAGCAATAGTTGTGTATACATCTAAGTTATTTAGACTTTTCATGTGTCCCCTGGTTTTAAAACAGGCCATCAAACAAACAGAGGGAGAGTTGGTATCACTGAATAACACATAATAAATATTATTTCATTTTATTTGAACAAAGATTATTTCATTCCTGACAGTGTTGATATTTTGGTTTTTATTCCATCACTGCAGATCAGAAAAAAATGAGGATGAAACAAAAGTAAAGCCCTCAATGTATTTTATTTAAAAAATGATGCATTTCCTCTGATTATGAATGAACAATTCTGACTGACCTCATCACACTGTTTCTCTGATCTATTCTTCTCTCTGCTTTGGCAGCAGAAACAGTCTGATTGTACTTAAACACATTCATAATGGCTTATTCTTCATCAGACAAAAAGAAGAAATACGCACACGATAACTGACTCAAATTCCTGTGCTTATTCAGTTCATCCTTGAGCCGACATCAATTCTTAAAATTTATAGAAATAGAGTTTCTTTTCTCTAATGTATTTTAGTTTTACATTTCCCTTTGTTGAACCTCACTGTTGGTTGTCACTAAAACCAAAAAGGTTCTGATGATGTTGCCTACAAATAGCGAGTCCGCCTCTGTTGCATGAACACACTCACAGGTACATGCTACCTTCACAACCTTTAACCCGTCCTGCGCTTTGATTGTTTGGAGTTGTCGCATACTCTGGCTATAGGTTTATCAGGGTCTGTGATCCACCAGTGATCTGTTGATCCTGTCTAATCGCTTTTTTTAAGAGCTCACGCAAACCAACTTGGGGACTGATGAGAAAAAGGTCAAGAAAGAGCAGCTTTTCTCAATTTGATATCAGGCAGTAAGTGTTTTGTTCACTGATAAACTCTTAGGTAGTGCATTTTTTCCTTGGCTATCTTGCCCTATACCTTTGAAAATAGCAGTAATGGGGCTGAGGATTAGACTTGCGATTCAGTATGGTGTAAAATAATAGGTTCACACAGCAGTGAAAAGATGGTGCCTCCCATAATCAGATTGCATTTTTTTTACTGGGTATTATTCCTTCTTCCTACCTGTTCTGAGGCGCTTGGCCCCAGGCTCATAGGTTCCTACTGAGCGGCTGGCAAATCTACAATCCAATGTATTGCTTCACTTTGTTCAAACCCAAACTTATATCCAGTTATCTGATCCAGTTTTTATCCGACATTGCAGTGTGGTGGTGTTGCTCATTAGTTTTTGGACATCAATTGAAGTTGTACAAACACATTCTTGTAATTCTATCTTGGGTTAGGGGTAAGTCTAACCCAATGATGAGGCGTAATAAGGTTAGGATTACGTTTAACACTAACTCTTAAACGTAATCCTAACCTTAACCTAACCCTAAAATCAAGTCTTAACCCTCAAACAGCTCATTGAAAGTGGGTAGGAAAGGGAGGACCAGCCGAAATGCCCTTCACTTTTTCAAATTTTTCAAATGCTCACTCAAAAAGTTCTAGACCTAAAAGGCTCCTCTCACAAACCGGTTTGCATAGCTTTTCCATATTATGATCCTAATTGACTTCCATTCATCAGCCAAACCAAAACCTTGTCTCTAAACTTAACCACTATGAATTAATGACTAACCCTAACTGTAGCATAACCACAATTCACATCTTGCTCCTACACTTAATCAGGAATAATGTTTTGACCAGACTTTGGTTCCCATTAGGTCTACTGGTACTGACTAGGTAAGTGATTATGGTTGAAAAGGTCCTTAAGAGGGAACCAAAACAGGTGCACAAACGTGTTTGTGTTTTTATAACTGATATAAGTGTAATATGAGAGTTTATATTGGATTATCACAGCTTAGTTCCTCTATTAGCCATTTAACTTGACTGTTGTCAGGTGATAGTGGTTTTCCAGCTGAATGTGACTTGTAATGAGTGCAATATCTGAACAAGTCTCACACTTCCTCAAACACTAACATGACAGGGATCTAGGTACAACAAGGACAATGGTCACTTGTCCTTCCTGTTCTTAACATATTCTCATTATCTTCCCTGGAAATCATTTAACCGATTGAGTCCCCGCCCGTCACAAAGTCAATCAAGCAAGACCTGTGTGCTGAGGGGAAATCAGGGTTTAGCCGCTTTGCCAGTCAATAATTTCTTGCAGTGCTTGTTTGTTGCTCATTTAAAATGTCAAATGAGCGTTGAGAGCCCAAAAAGCTTGCTTTGATTTTCCAATTCATTAGTCAGGGATGCATTGCTAATGCCGTGATCGATAGGAAGAGGCACATCGCGGAGAGTGTCCCTTTTCACCTGCTGCACCTGTGATAATGACACTTCTAAGTATGCTATAATTTTAATTGGTCATAAAGTGCAGTCACATAATTTTCATACTAGTATGGCTGCTCCTTAAGAGATTATCTTTTCTTTTTATGCCCTTGAGCAAAGCAATTAACCTCCAATTTTCCTTGTTGGACATCTGCAACCCTGGAAAAAAATTGTATACTGCAGTTTATGGCTCTGTATGTTTTCAGTTTCAAAGTGTACCTCTGTAATAAAATAGCTCCTTAAACAATATGTTAGCTCTTTGCTGCTTCCTTAGGGTTCTAGCTGGAGGCTAATATGCAACAGACTTTGTTGTGTGTCACAAAAGTGCTCTAAATAAAATATGGTGCTTATGGCAAAACACAAATACACATGCATAGAAAAAAAAAAGGTTTAAAACCAACAATACGCAAAAACACCCAGCAACAAAACGTCTCTCTTGATTAATTGTAAACACACTCAAACCTGTATACACATCCTTCATTAAAATGCAAAATAATGTACGAACACACACACAAAATTCTGAAAGCCAATAACCTTATATTCCATGTTCCTGTTGTCTGCTTTACCTACAGACAATGCCTTATGTTCACACACCGAAAACATTAAGAAATTATTCTTTGTTAAATATGAATATGCATATATTTCCCTTAATGTGCACTTCCATGATGTTATAAATGCTTTACAGAGTGGTGCTGTTCAGAGTCCAGACCTCAGTGTAGACATTGCTAATCAAAAGTGCCCTTACAATTAACATTATATAGTCAGTGTCTGGCTGTGTGTGTGTGTTGGAACCAGATCAATCACAAGTATAATGGTATCACCATGCAACTGACTTAGTCACCATGAGTCATCAACATGCAAATGTTTTGCCGGCAGTTTGCAAAGAACAGAAAATTTGACTAAGCGAAAGAACTGCCCGGCACTAACCAACCGTGTTACTGTCTCACCTCATGATGGCAGGTGTTATTGTGTTAACACCTGCCATGTTAACACAAAAAACTCTTCTTTTGTACATTTTCATTGTGTTAGTGCACTGTAATGTGCTTGTTGCTCTGCATCTCTGTCAGGAGGTTATATATAACTATTTAACACCCAATCATTTTCCTCATTGATTTTTTCCACTCAATAAAATATTCTTTAATTTACATATTTTCAGGTGAATAGAAAGTTGGAAAGATGCACACCAGAAATTAATGGCACTTTTCCTGACCCAGACTACATCCTTCCACCAAATATCAAGGCAATCTTTTTAGTAGTTTTTGCATAATCCTGCTGACTAACAGACAGGTACAAGTAAATATACCGCTGGTGGCACCACCTACATCATAGTGAATGTTTAGTACTGACTGACCGCAAACACTCCAGCTGAGCAAGTATTCATTGGCAGAGTAGTTAGCCTTGTTCCCTAGCTCCCACTTGCAAGCTACACAGTTCCAAGAGGGTTGTACTGCCATAGATGGTTCTTTATGTTCATGGGGTGCTGTACAAACCTGAGGTACCAAATCAATAAAGGAATTACTCTTTAACTTACATAGGGGAAATAAAATGTGCCTCTAGTAAGGGAATATAAAGTTTGTCTCCGTTATCTACATATTCCATTCAGAATAATAATTATTTTTAACATTTAATAATAATAACATTTTAACCTCTTTTCCTGCTCAGATTTCAACTTGAGTCAATCCAATATACAACAACAAACAACAACTCACATTCAATGCTACATTATGAATATATATATATATAAGAGAAAGTATAAAAAAGGGTAAGAACAAACAATTCTACAGCCCTCCTCGACGGGATCATGGCAAGTGTAGAATCCCTATATTCCATACAAGTGTACTGTTGAACCTTCACTTCCTTCTTCGGCATCAATTAGACGCCATCACAGGCCTGAATCGATGCTTGTGACCGTGGTAGGATTAAATGTTGTAACCCTTTCACTTGAGAAAGAGCAGAAAATAATATATCCAGTGTATGTTAAGCACATTTGTTAGTCACCACCATTCTGAGCACTCAGAGGGGCCAGGGTGGGTGATGAACTGATGATGGAAACACAGAATTGACATGATGGCAGCTGAAAGCAGAATCTACTCCATGTGAAGTCATAGGGACGGTTCCCTCGCCCATAAGCACCTGGGTGATGAGGCAAAATGCATCATTATTATTCACTCAGAGGGAGTCAAGTATTTCTCTTTTTATTAACACGCAACCGTAGAGTTCCTATAAACAGGTGAATTGAGCAGCCCACAGCAATGATCATTTACTATATTCACTTTTTAACAACCCTTCGAGTTGATTTGATCCTACAGTGATTGTTCCCAGCAGTTGGTGACTTAAGTGATTTTCCACAGACTTCTTTAAGTCTAAAGTCTGCTGCACACTTTGCGGATTCTGTTAGTATTTTGTTTGTTGTGTCTCCTCCTTCCCTTCTGGTTGTTGTGTGTGGCAGGGGGCGTGGCTGGCTCCTGTCTGCGGCGGACGAGGCACAATAAAAGCCTGGTCGTCTCATCACTTCGACGCCAGATTATTCTGTCTACTCCGGTAGCTGTTTCGCTGCAGTACTCTCGACACTAGTGTCTTTTGGATTTCTACTAACCCTTGTGCTTTCCATCCACCCAGAACCTTGGTGTGCCTTACCGCTCGGCTCCTCTGCCTCGTCTTTCCTGGATCTCCCAGCCAGCCAGCACCCTGCCCCTCCAGCCTGCATCTACCTCTCCTACCAATAAACTCTGTTCATTTATCTCCAACAACTCGTTCGTTTCTGCTTTGAGGTCCAAACCTTATCACATACCTAACACACACAAGGAGATTTTCAACTTTTGAACAATTTTATAATCATGGGAGACCACAGACTTCATGACACATTTAACCGTTTATTAATCTTATAGTCGTCAGAACGTTAGAACACACACTTGCCGTTTGTAAGACACAATTTCACTGTAGACTTGGAATCTCACAGAAACTCGTGATAGTCTTCTTCTTCACTCTTTTTTATGGCGGTTGGCAAAAAGCTTTTAGACTCATTACTACCACTATCTAAACTGGAGTGTGGTAACTTGCGTGATTTTCTGTATTGCAGTGACAAACCAACAAACAAATCGATGGATGTAATCAGGGCTGCGAAGGCGGAATTGGCTCATACATTTTGCAGTACGAGCTGGAGGTGAGCTGGAAATGTACTGCAGGTGTCTGTCGGAGCTTATTAGACAGATTTATTTTTAATATAAGAAGCAGGGCGGTTCACTCCCAGTCTGCCCCATTCTGCATGACGGAGTGTCCTGTGGCAAGATGCTGAACCCCAAATTGCAATGTAAGCTGTGCCGTTCTCATAGAAAAAGTGCTGATGAACGTGTGTGTTTATGGGTGGATGGCGAACCACTGTACTGTAATGTGTTTACCATGCATATAAATACAGACCAGCTGCTCTGCTTTCTTTATTATGACTGCCTCATATTCTCTTGGAGGGTAAAAGCGAGGCACAAATTGAATGGAAATGCTAGTTTCACAGTGAGGTGTAGTTCTGGACTAAAATGGCCTCTTTTTCAGAAGCAGAAGTCGCCTTCAGAGTTGTGGATCGAAATAATCCATGATGTGATATAATGTTACTTAAATTGAACCGTCTTTTTTAGGGCATGATCATTCATTACACCTTCAGGAGCTACTGATGCTATGAGAACAGGTACCGCAAACTGTGTGTCAAATAAGCCCCTGGTATTCGGTCTGAATTTAAAAACAGTTCTCACAATGCAATTCAACCGAACAATGGTTGAGTTTAATCCCGACTCCAGACCACCTCTTTTGGTCAATTGGTCAAAATGTTTTTATTTAACTGCATTTTATTCAGGGCAGATCTGCCCACAGGAGCCAGCCAAGGCCTTGCCATCATGTGTGGATGATGATGATCTCAGGAAGCAATTTATCTCAGATGAGTTGAGCACCCATTTCAACTTTGCAGCAGGAGACCTTTGGGTCCCACGCTGGTCTCTGAAAAGCTCCATGTGTCAGGATGAAGCAGCATCTATCCTCCGTAAGCCAGCACCATGCAGCAATTTGCTGGAGCAATATGACACAAAATCCCATTTCCCACTCTACAGTGGTTAACAGTATGGGAGTCTCTCTCCTTCTCTCCCTCTCTCTCTTCTTCCCTGCTGTTTCCTTGCCTCTCTCTCAGCCTTGCTTCCAAATATATCCTCATTCTCAAGCTAATCCCCTTTTTCTCGGTTCAGCCTTCACTATTCTCACTCTGTGCTCTCTGTTCTTCTGCCTATGCCCTCTCTCTCTCCTCCCCTCACCTGGCTCGCATATGTCTACAAAGCAGCTTAATCAAATGTGCAAACCACATGCGTCGACAGCAGCTCTATAGCACATCACTAAGATGTTATTCTTCAAAATGCCTTTCAGTAGTTTGTGTTTTATGTGCCTTAATGCACAGACACAATAGACCACCGCAGGACACAATGTGATTTGATTATAGTCTCTGGTAAAGTGAAGTTGTATCTGTAAGACAAAAATCAAACTTAACTTTTTGTATACGCCATCATTGCTCCCAGTTTGTTTTAATAAATTCCAACTTTTCTGTTGGAAGAGAAGTCTGCTAAATTCTCTTGGTTTGTTAAAAAAATGTAGGTCTTCAGATCCAACCAGTGCCGACTCGTGACATCACTTGAGGCAATTTATCACAGATTCCTCTGGAGCCCTAAAAGCTCCGTGCAGTTTTTTTGATTTTGTAAAGTCTGGTGAGTTTCTCATTACTTACAAAGCACAATATTAAAATCATGTTTGTGATCATGAGTAAACATTGCACGTTGGGAAATGCATTATTTATCTGAAAATAATTATAAGAATGTGAAGAAGTGGCTTTGGATAGGACTGATGACCTAAGTAAGCTTAGCACATGATTTTACAAGTCAGGCTCAAACACAGGCTACACTGATGCTAGGCTTGATGTGTGCCTTGCAGAATAGTATGCTACAGCAACTAAAAAAGTAGAGGGTTACTTTCATAATTCATGCAAGGCATCATGAAGATCAAATTTACAGGAAAACTGTATCACAGTCTCAGCATTGTGGTCATTCAGACGAGTAAAACAGTAGAATGTCTGAAAGACAATCTCACAGAGTGGAGCTGTGATATGTATATTGTGTAGATATAACATGGGTTCCTTCTGATAAAGGTGTAAGATGGACTTCAACAAACCTGGATCGGAGGTAACCAGACCACATAGAACATGCTGATAAATGCATTTATAAACTGATACGTGTATTTCCTTACTCCTTAACATGCTTTGTGGTTATTTTAGTCCCTGCTGTTGTGACTAAATAGCTAGATCCTATGGACAGCTTGTCAGTCCTTCACAGTGCTCATATATAGTGATACAAAACAACACACACTTCCATGCAATAGAGAGTCTCCACTGAGTGTGGGATGAAGCCAGACTACCCATACAGACACAGCGATAACGTGCCATCTCCACACAGAAAGGCAATTACATTATACTTTCTTAAATGTAAAGTTACCAAACAATATTTGTTTTTCCAGAAGTCTCTAAGTGAAAATATAAAATCTTTGTCAGACATATGATCACTTGCGCTTAGTTCAGCATCAGGGTCAATACTGTGTGTTCTCAATCATCAGTCATATTCACTAGCCTGCTGTTTTAATCAAAATGGGATCAATCAAAGGTTATAAGGGGACGCGGGTCGAATTCAATTTATAATGTCTTAGCCAGGTAACTTTCTCAACCAAACAAGAATAGAATGTGTGTGTATGTGCAGTCAATAGAATTGTTGTCATGGGTGTTATAGGGTTTGTCTCTTTTTCCCCAGTGTGTCTCCCTGTGTCAAACAGAGCTGCAGGTGGTGCTTGTTAGAAAGAGAAATACAGAACCCAGTTCACTGCAGGGTCACTGAGAGACACACACACCTTAGCACAAAGTCATACGCACACACACTGTGGGGTGTACAGGCCGATATAAGTCATGCCTAACCTTGATGGTGACACATACTATCCAGTGATTTAACAGCACAGTCTCTCAAGTTGATAATATAGCCGCACCTTGCATATGCATTGAAAACTAAATGGAATCTACTTGAAAAGAAAATGATTATGCATTATAATAACTGTGTAGTATATAAATCATGATTCATTACTATCAAACGACTTGTAATATATACACAATGTGTTTGTGTAAGTGGTTTGCAGCTCAGGCCGGGTGAGAAAAACTTCATTTTTCCAGCACCTTGCCCTTTACATCCTGACATTTCCATCAAAACCCACTTTAGAGTGGAACTGTCCAATATATTCTTAGAAGTAACCTGAATTTAACAATTTCTAAAATTGCCCCCTATTCTCATTTTTGTGGATCATGGCCCTTTTCTTTTCTCGAAATCCTGTCCAAAGATCTGGCCCATAACAGCGAGAGTCAGAGCAAATATTTTGACAGCTGATTCTGCACTAAAGTGTGATGTCATGATGATCCCCTGACATTCCCCAAAGAAAGTGCAAAGTAGGAAGTGCCCCGTTTGACTTTAGGATGAACCTTCAATAAAACTGTTTGACTGCACATAAACCCGCGACTGAGCCACGAGCAGACTGCAGGAATGGATGAAGTGAAAAAGAAAAAGAGACTTTCTAGGGTGTGAATGTTCCTTCAGAGGCAAGTTGAGCTGTCAAGTAAAGGATTGGGTGAGGCTGCAAGTGTTCGATAGAGACCCAGACAGTGGCTCAATCTGCGGGGAATTACAAGTGCACATGGTTCTCAATAGGAAAACAGTGATTAAAAAAGTACAAAGGAAATAACTCTTACAAAGACTGTTATAACTCACTTCCTGTAGCATGCACATTAGTATGTTTGGGTGTCATAACATACAGGGGCATCTGTGAACAAATATGTCTTCACAACAGACAAACGACTAACGGTTTTAGACTTTTTGAAGCCCTGGTAATCTGATTATTATATGTAAAATGTATTATGAGCTCGCAAACAGCAAGGTTAATTAAGGTTGTCCTCCGGCCATTTAACTTGTCATTACTGTGTGCACAGTGATAAACTCACAGCCTACAGTATGGACTTTAAAAGCCAGGCAGTTAAAGGATGATTTCTGTTTTTACACCTACAGTCTCGTGGAAACTCCACGTTCGGTCTAGTGCCTCGGAGAAAGACTTCTGTGTTTCAGCCTCACTTCTCTAGGCATTCCAAAAAGCACTCTTTATTTAAGCAGCACCTTTTTTTCCATGACATATTTTTACACTTTGGGAGAACGAAGCCATAATATCCTCATCCTACACCTTTTAAGATCTAGAAGATGTGATGTGTTTGTGAATGGACCTTTGAGTGACTCGTTGGCTACTTAAGCGGCTCCTTTAATGATTGTACCCTCATTTCACTGCCGGCAAGTGTTTGTTATCCCTATAAACCCAAGACTGTCTGTTATGGCCTCTGCCAAGGTTATGTTTCTGCCTGTGTTGTTTATTAGTAAGCAGGATTAGGCAATAAGGATCAGGTGGCCTTGGTGGAGGTATGTGCTCTAGAGCTTCCATCTCTTGATTTTACGAGCATTAGCCTCAGCTTACGTCTGACAGAGACCGCTCGGAAAATGCCTTAGTTTCCCACACAGTTCCTCAAAAGATGAAACAATCTTCAGATCATTAAAAGTGTTTTGACTTATACCGTTTCCACGACAGCTCAGTATGTTAGTGATATAATAACACAGAGGAGAAGCCTTAAGCTCCATTTATCTTCAGTAAATAACACTGTCAGACTATGCAAAAAGCGCATACTACTGAAAGGCTACTTGCATACTACTTTCTATCTCTGTCTCATTTCATTTGACTTTGACTCAGATATTGAGAGCGAGGCTCATAAAGAACAAAGATTTGACAGTCACCGAGTGACAGAGGAGGAGATTAAACGTACTCTTTAAGAATAATTCATTTTGTCTTTACTTAAAAATATAGTCTTGATCATCATTGCCTCCAAGTGTAATATTTTTTTTTAGATTCTGAAATGATTTCTATTCTCAAGAATCGCTAAGCATTTCTCATCGTATGAACAGAGTGTAACTGAAGGACAAACAGGGAGATAACCTCAGCTGTCTGAATGTGAAAATGAAGCTTTTGTCCAAAAACAGCATATTTTACCTCTGCAAACTAAGCTTTACTTTTCTTTTCCATGCTTTTTGAAGAATAAATTGCAAAAACCACAAAGTATTTGGTAAACAATAATGACACAGGTCGGGCTACTGGCTCTTTACAATTCCTCTATTATACATGTCATGCACATCTGCAGGACAACCTAAAACCCACGGCTTCACTGTTTCATTGGTCTATAGACTTAGAGTTGATTTAAAAAAGTTTCTTATCACTTTTAAAGCCCTGAATGGTCTGGCTCCAAGGTACATTGCTGACCTTTTTACAACATATTTACCATCACGAGCCCTGAGATCCTCAAATGTTGCCCTACTGGTTGTTGCAAAGTCCAGGCCTATACATAAAGTCGACAGAGCATCTGCCTTTCATGCCCCCAGACTTTGGAACAACCTGCCTGAGGAGATCAGGATGGCAAAATGTATAACCTCGCTTTAGAGTCTTCTTAAGGCGCACTTTTATAGACCAGCCTTCTCTTATTGTTTCATTTATGTATTTCTTTATTTTGCTCTCTTAAAGTTTTTGCTTGTTATACTGCTCTGTTCTTGTGATTACACTTTCATGATTATGTTGTTTGTATAATGTAAAGCACCTTTTAAACCTTGTTTTGGAACGGTGCTATGTGAATAATGTTTATTATTATTATTATGGTAATTTACCTCTGATCAAACGCCCACAACTTCCTGGTGACTTGAGTTCAGCACATATTTTCAAGCATTTTCTGTAAACTTGACATAAGCTCTGCACAGAACATCACATCTATTCCCAGACGACTTAGTTGAAGAAACATTCTCGATTATTGTCGGTAGATACTGTAATCTTCTCATCAACGGGTAATCAGCCTATAATCATTCATTTTGATCAAAGTACTGGTGTCGTCATTAACCCTGTATTTTAGTTTATTGAGTGACTGTGCAATTATCATCAGTACAAATTGTGATTGTATTGATTACAACAGGATAGTACACTGTTGTTTTCAGTGATTTCAATGTATCCACCAAATGAACTGCTTAGATCTGGACTTGTTGAAATTGCTAAATTACATCTAAAAGAGCAACTGTGCAACAATGAGCTGAATTAAAGAAACAACTGTGCCTCTATTTAATGCTTAATAACTTATCGGCTAGCTATCACAGCTCCGTGGTTAATGGCTTAAACTCAAGATGTACCATTAAATGTGTAAACATAAAGTACTTAATTATTCATCCCCGTGGAAATATACCACGCTTAAGCTACAATTACTTCAACAAAGGATTATATGTGCAACTAAACCTATAAAAATATAAACAACAACTTGTTTTAAGAGGACATAGGCGGGACAAATTCTGTTTCTTTTCGATCCTGTGTAAGAATATAATTAGACAGAGCTTTTAAGCATACAACATATGAAGTACTCAATGAAAAGTACATAGTACAACACAGTATGCAGAGAGAAGTGCAAATTGGAACAGTGCATTATAGTTTTCTACTTTTGCTCTTTGCTTTTACAGTGCAGTTCTTTGCCCTCTAAGTTTACCAAATGTACTAAAATAGCTGAAATGATTCCCCCCCAATATTTTCAAGGAGTACATTTCTTTTTTATTTAGTCCCTGTTGGCTGAATCACACCACAGTGCAGCTGAAACGCTCCCAGGATGGAGGATCAGCAGACTCGAGACATGGATATTCTGTTTTCCATCACAACTTTGATTTGAATGAGTTTTCGGATGGTTTCTTTGTGTAAGGCTGCTTCAGTAAAGACTGCAGGGTCACAACTCAGGCACACAGACAACTAGAGGCTGCCTCACCCACTACACTCACCTCACCCAACACCTGTCTGAAATAAAGGAAACACCAATGTGCTGTTTTTGTATTTCACTATATACTATTTTTTTAAAAGAGATGTGTTACCTTGTGCTTGTAAAATATAGAGATAATTGACAAATACAGGGCTTAATCTCTTTTTGCTTTGTGCAGCATTGAAGGTATCCTTTTCTGATGCTTTTCATTAGAAAAATGATCTACACCATGTTCACTAATTCCCATGAACATATTACTGAACTCTCTCCTGTCTGTTTTGGCAGCAGATAAATTACTTCCCTCTTTTGTAATATGCATCACATTTATATAATAGTTTGGTCAACAGACAAACAATAATATAAACTCTTTACCTTATAATAATTTTAACAATCACAATATGTTAACTTGTGGTTCTGACAAACATTTTTTTCTCTAAAAACTCTGAACCAGTTCATAACCAGCTTTGTAGCAGGACGACCCGTCTTAGGTTCAATGAAGCTAGATAATTCAAAGATATACTGTAAGATAAACTTGTTCCAAAGAGTAGGCCCTTGTGTGTGTGTGTGTGTGAGTGTGTGTGTCTGTCCATGTCTCAGACTGTGTGGGTTGTGTGTTGACATGTCTGCCTGAAAGTGACTTGTTGTGACACACGTCTGTCGATGTGTGTGTCTTAAGCATGTCACAGACTGTGTGTATTCACTGTGTGTGTTTCTGTCTCTGTGTATTTTTACGAGGTCTGTGATAAATTTGTCTCTACGTGCTAACTCCCCCATCTAGAGGATTGATAATTAAATCTCATGGTCATAATGGCGGCCGCAAACAAACAGCAGGAGTGTGTTGGTTGGAAGAGGAGGACAAGAGTAAAGGATAAAGGCTGCAGAAGAAGGGGATGAACGAAATATGTGGAGATAAGGTGCAAAATGTAGGTGAAATAAAGGTTGAGAGTTGTCATGTGATGAAGCAAGATTTCAAGTGTGTGAGGGAAAGCAGAAGGCAGAGGAGAGAGAGTGAGAGAGAGAGAGTGAGGGGGAAGATCATGGGAGGGTTGGACACAGAGAGCACGGGCTGAAAATGCCAGGAGACAGTGTGCGGTAAATAAAAGGCTCTTTATGGCCGGCTGAGCGATTTAGTGGATTTATCCCCTGACAAAAGGTCAATGCCGGTTTGGAGCAGTACCAAAACAACAAGAGAGCGAAAAACAAGAGGAAAAAAATAAACCCACCGTCTCAAGTCTTAAATGGCATGACCAGTAAACAAATATGACAACAATGACAGCCGCTCAACAGATGGCTCCATAATAAACGGAAAAACAAGCGGAAAGCAAATGAACATGGACTTTTGGAAAGGAAAAATAAATAGCTTGAAATGTAGAAAAGTCCCAAAACACAAGCTTCAGCTGCGGATGGAGCTGGAGCGTAATGCAGCTGGACACAAAAGGAGATACAAGGGGCTTATGACAGCTTGTGGGTATTTTGCTAGAATAATTACATAATATGCGATGGAGCCAGGATTTCACCAGAGAGTCGTCCTGGGCGTTCACACTTGGACATTCCCAATGAGGTTTTCAACGTTTGGGAATGCTTGTATACAAGGCCAGGTCAGGTTTGGGACGGTGCAGGGAATAATGATCAGAGAACAGGTTGTAGTGAGTGGAGAAGAAAAGGTATGAATGAGGAGAGGAGGATCAGTGGAGCACATTTTAATCAGAAGTAAATGAGGGAGAATGAGCGGGCAATACGGGAGGAGACGTAAAGGGATTAACATAGAGACAGACAGCGAGAGAGAGAGACAGAGAGAGAGGGACACAGAGGCGGGTCATTAGGAAGTCTTTGGTGGAAAAGAGTGAGGCATTATCTTTCTAATCCTTACTTAATATTCCTGCTCAAGAAGTATGTGGGAGGCACAGGAATATAAGCATGGCCTGCATATCTACTCATCCTCCCACTTCTAATCCATCATTGCCTTTATTTGTGCGTTTCATTCTCACCTCCCCTTTAATGCCTGCACATTTTGTATTCTTCACTTTATGTAAGGATTCGTTTAACCAGGATTCTCTCAATGAGATCACAACAGGCTTTCTTCCCAAGGAGACCTGGCCAACAGCCATTCAGCAGAAATTAAAGACATCTCATAAGCAGTTGCAGACAAAGGAAGAAAAGAACAACTGACGAAAGTGATGAAAGAGAACAAATATTAGCCAGATTCTATAGCGTTAAACTTTCAGCAGCTGGCAAGCCGTACTGGTGGCTTGTTGATTGTCTCTCTGCAGGGTTCAACGACCAAAGCTTTGATGAAAAACCAACCAAACCATGAGTCTGTGTTGTTCCCCACATTATTGAATAAAGTCACATTAACATGGATTTTCCATTTGTCCTTTGTGTCAGGGTTTTCAAATAATGGCTCCCCTGTGACTGATCAACCGAATATACATGAATACTGAAGCCTTCATTTCTGTCAATTTTTCCACATTAAATTTCTCACAGCTGCTGATAGATGAAAACAAAATGCATCAATGTAACACGTTGTGAAACATCTTCACTGTTGTGCGTCACCCTCACAGCTTTCATAGCTTTATTTTCGGGCACATTGTAGTTAATCTAAGAGTTAGTTAGAAAAGCCTGGGATTGCTTCAGCTCCCTCGTGACACGTACAAGGTTTATTATTTATAATGGATGGACACAGGTGTTCATTTATGACAAATTATTGGAAAATATTGTGTAAAAAAGAATTAATCACCCTTAGTGCTGGGCGATATGACATCAAATCAATATCACGATTATGTCAAACTTTTACCTTGATTACGATTAATGAACGATTATTTCATGATCACCCCAAAATGTCTGCTTTAAAAAAATATCTTTATGTGTCTCATACACTCTAGAGCGAATCAAACGAATACAAAATGTTCTTCCTCTACGTGTCCTAATTACTTCTTTTTTGTCAATGCGTATTTATATATTAAAATCTGAGACACCCCGTGCAATAACAACACAGGAAGGACCCAAACGCGGATGCACCAATACTTACACTTGTAGAAGAATAGGGAAAAGGTTTAGTCTGAGGTGATGCAAGGAAATGTAAAAATCCAGAGACGGCAATCCAATGAAACCATCCAATCCATGAAGAGCAGGCGACAAACAAATGTCCAGTAAACTGTCAATAGTATGAAAAACACAAAAATCTGTAAGTAATCGGAAAACGAAACAGGGAAGGAGAGGAAAAGAATCCATAAACAAAACACAGCTAAGGAAAACACGAGAGAGCACATGTACTCAGAGGTAACCAAAAAACAATCTGGCAACTAGGAAGAAGCAGAGTAAGGGGTTTCTAAGTGGGAAGTGCAGGGTAAAACAAAAGTCTGATGAGCTGTTGTTTTGATGACTTCTCCTGCATTCAGAGGCATAAAATCTAAACAGCAGACAGAAGGTGAGAAAATATCTTAAGAAAACCGCAAAGTTTATTTAGCTGACAAGCTACTCTAGTCAGTAGCAACCAGGAAGTTGTTGTAATGTTTATTTTTCCGTTGCACACCTCACATGAAGCTTGATATGTATGAAGTCATTATTCAGTCCCACTATATCTCAGTCTGTCTGATGTAACCCAGAGGTTACACAATACAAAAAATAAGTAAGCCCAAATTGCAACTTATGAATAAACATCCGGGTATGCAGGCTCTCTCTCTTTTTCGCTCTGTTCTGGTGATCAGCGGGCTGCGGTAAAGATGAACGCTCATCGATCTCCAGACTGAGTTTCCTTCTCTTCTAAAATCTTCTCAAATCAGCGGTCAGGTTGTTGGACCTTTGTCCGATGTTGCTGGACCTCATCAACACTGACTTTGATTGAAAGCTACCCAGAGCACATGAATTGAACTGAACTCAACCTCCCTTCCACTTAATGTGGAGTGAAAGTGAACTCTCCCCCCCACCCCCCTTATCATTCCAACTTGGAACCCCCGGACCCTGGATGTTGAAACATTAACGAACTGAAGCTAAATGAACTGAACAATTAAATGTAACTAAATGATTGAACTGAGAAAAGAAAATGGTTGTGCATTTTTGCTTTCTATTTATATTGTGGTTGGACAAAAAAGGGTGCAATACATGAATATAATTGAATCTTACCTATGTGTCCTGGTCGTGGTATTCACACATCGGGCCCCTGCAGAATTGACCAGTCCACAAAAAGAATCTGGATAAATCCTATTGGCTAGACATTAAGTGAAAGTAGAGTTACCCCATTTCCACTCAAAAAGCATTTAAACTTTTCATCTTTAGAGCTAAATTGTGTCTTTACACAATTCAAGGGCAAATTTGAGCTGCATAGAGACAAAGCTGAGATTGTTCCAAAAACATAATGACACAGTATAAACATACAGGCGTATTAATATTTGCAAATGCCAATAAAAAGGCAAATTTAAGATGACATTTATCAACAAATAGAGAAAATACCCTGAGAACCAAGAATGTTTTATTAACATGTGACCATCACTGTGACTTTAAGGACTAATAGTATATAGCCGACAGTTTTACTGGAATGTTTAGTTTTTCTTAAGGGGGAAGAAATTTACCTCGATAACTTTTTAAATGTCGAATGATAGATATATATATATATGGACATACACTTCAAATAATTAATATTTAAGAGGAAGGTCATCTGAGTTTTGTGAAATTGCTTTGAACTCAGAGCCACATGTGACATTTAACAGAAACATGCAATATGTGCGTGGACGCTGTGATTTTCAGACGACTACCCCAATGGCCACTTAACGCTCTTTAGGGCAGAGATGCCTAAATTTCATGAATAAATTAAATAAAATGTGACAATGCATTAACCTCAGTGAACCCTTTGACATTTGAAATGAGTGACTCACTGTTCTTCTTTTAGTTTTCTTACTCTCGCTCTGCACATGCACACATGCATACACTTTTTGCCAAGAGACTCACAAGCTCCAGGGCAAAATGTGCATACATACCTAATAATAGATATTCTTTACAAAAGACATTGGCTTGTTTCCTTGAAGGAAATCGGAGTGAACCCTGTGGCACAAATGTCCCTGAAGCCATTTACTGGCACAAAGAGCGAGAGAGAGACTCCTGCAACAGATTGAAGCCATCAGGTCCAACAGCAGAAACAAAGTCAAAACTGGGATCTTTCATTGATTTGCCTGTCGATCAATGACCAGTTAACGTAGGTTGTGTCTCACTCATTCCCTTATTCCCTCACCCCATCCACTCTGCCTCTTCTGGAGTGTTTCTGTTGGCAGAAGAGCACATTGTTGTGTATTGATACTTGTGACACACTTCCAAGAATAAGGCTACATCCATACTAGGTTTGAATCAACTCTGCTACAGATACACCTGGTGTACCCCTACTCCGGGGTTTTAGAGCCGCTAAAATAGAGGAAGGTAATGCTTATTCAAGCGATCTGCAGCTAACAACCAAATGCTTCCTGTTTTTACACCAGTAATCCCATGCCTAGTATATGTGAATGGTCACATGATGTGCGATTTGAGGTGCAATGAAGGTGATAAAAACTGATACATCGTCAAAACGTTTGTATGGATCGTTTTTTAAAAGGAAAATGTAGTAGTATGCATGTAGAATTAGAGGACAAATAAAGACACAGATTCTAAACTGCAAATCGTGTCGTATGTTTCTCTTTTTTTTGTAGTGCACATTCATTATTAACTGCGATACTGCAAACCAAAGTCTTTCTTGTATGAATGACTCAGCCTCTGCAGACTTGGAAAGTGGCCTTGTCAAGTTTGATTCCCAGCACTTACTCTAACAGATTCCAGTGGTGTTGGTCTCACAGCAGGGGAACAGTCCGAACAACACTTGATGCTTCACAAATCACATCAGAGCTGGGACAATCCACTTCTCTGCTGTATATAGGTCAGCTCTTAAATGCACTTCAAGGTTGTGCTGAAGAAGCTTTCCTGGATTAGTTTGGGATATTACTCTGTAGAGAGAAGGACTTTGTGAACAGAGCGCCGTCCATCGAGTCTGTAAAAGTGAACACTGCTTTGAGTGAACACTGCTCTTCAGCATGTCTAAATTAATCTAATAACTAAAATAATCCAATCATGGTTGTATTTATATTCATGGTTACATTGAAAAAGACGCATGCTTCTGCGTTTTCACGGGCCCGCAAGTGCAAGAGCCCTTCCGGGCCCCTTACGTGCTTATGCATCTCTTCTTACCAGCGTCGCCCAATTTTTCTAACTATAAGGCAAAGCTCCATGAACCTTACGCAGCCCGCAAGTCTGTGATTGGTCTGCTAACTACATCCTTTCCGGAGTCGCATTTCTGGTTTCATGCCCCATAATACCGGCAGAGACAACGGCAGATTTAGAAGAACGAATATGGACCAAATAGAAGAGCGGTTGGCAGAAGAGATCTGAAAGTATGATCACTTGGATAACCCGTCACTGACTGGCAGATTTGTCCGCTAGAAAAAGGCTATGAGGAGCCGCAGTGGCTATCTAAATAAACAATCGACGAAGAAGAAAGAAGGCTTCTTTAAGGTCGTCTTCGACAAAAAACATTACTCCGCCTAGTGTTCTGGCGGGGAATTGCTTTATAAGACACGCAGCGCTTGGGGAAGCATGAATGACAAAGAGTCCTGCGACACAGCTGCGTGAAAACGCAGTGGCAGAAGAATGCGCCAGCCTTTAGAAAAGCAGACAGTCAGTAATTGTAAGGCATGTGGGTTGAGCAATTGCATGTGTTCTTAGTGTGTGTGTGTGTGTTGGGGGGGCTTTTGGGTACACACATTTATCAATGATAACCTACATGGGACTGTGGGCAAGAGGACACACACAGTCTAAAATAAGTCAGTTATTTTGCCAATGATAACTTTGCTCTTAGCTCTTGGCCTCTGTTTAAGGCCAAAGAGCGTTGTTACTGTGTTGGAGATAACAGGAACACACATACACAAACATGCGCACAGAACTTCAGAGGGGGATATCGCTGAGTTCAGCAGGATTCAGGCTGTTGTAAAGTAATGATGCAGGGATATGTAGCAGCCTGAGGGAAAGACCTCAAGACTCAGTGATGACCAACACAGATTTCAAGTCAATTCAACTCTATTTTATTTGTATAGCACCAAATCATAACATCCATTATCTCAAGGCACTTTGCATAGTGAGATTGAGACCCTACGAAATGAGAGAGAAACCCAACATTTCGCAAACACTTTGGTTACTGTGGAGTGATGTCAAACAGAGGAGATAGGCAGGAGAGAGACCATGAACAGTTAACTGACCTGGTATGATTTCCCTTATACTTGGCCAAGTCAGCACAAATCACTAATGTGCAGTCATACAATTTTTTATTTTGACGAAGCATGATCGACAATGGAATGTCACAGACCAAATGGACATGGAGTCAATTAAACCCCCAGAATGCAACACAGGCGGCCGCATGACGTGCCATCAGCAGACTGACAGGAGCAGGAGTTGCATGACATGCTCTGGCTGGCTTCAAACAACCCATTTCTCTCCTGTGATAACTTCCTATTGTACAGGCCAATTCTCCATCCTGAAAGGCCTCAATGTAAAGTAGAGCAGACACAAACAAACCAGCTGATTTCGCAAATTGCATGTGGATGCGGGAATAACTTTAGTGAAGACGAATTCCATGAGCTCCTATCAGACCCATGAGATGAAGGGATGAAGGCAGAGGCTTCTGAGGGAGAGAGACATGTTTATCTCAAGGACACAACTTCAGTTCCTGATAAAAAAAGACTCAACTCACCATACTGTCCTGAAAATTCTGTTGATGGTATAATGACTAGAAAGCAGCCTCTGATAGAGTGATGAGAATACTTTTGTTTAAACTCAGTCCAAGTGTTCTGTTTTAAATACTTATGAACCTATCCATGTTTGCGTGTTTGTGTTTGGAGAGGTCCGAGGGAAATCCTCCTTTCATCCACCTGCTCTGGCATAAGGGAAACACAACTACAGAACATATTCCACTGAAAACATAAAGGCTGATTCTGTCAGCATGTTTTTATTTATGTGTATCATTCATTACCTCTTGCCATTGTGCATATCGACAGTATTCTGCACCATGGGGTTTTCAGCCTTCACTCCTCAGCAGCTCCGTGCCTGGATTTAATTATGGATCAGGTCTTAGGATAACTGGATGAATTGATTCAGGAATTAATATATAATTGCAGGTTAGAAATCAGTTCAGGTTTGGGACGGGTACAGATTTGCCTACGGGGAACATTAATCCTTTGACCCAGAGTTTGGACTTTAGCTGACAATACAAACATCTGAAGTTCAGGACTCATCTGAAGGACAACCAAATGATTTAGTAAAATAAGTTTTAAGATCTGGCATGACTGAAATGTAATTACTAAATTTTAACTTATATTTCTTACAACACTATGAAAAATCATCACATTACTGAAGTGTATTGCTAAGTGATGTCCAACTAACTGCTGGCTAATTGCATGCAATTTGAAGCGACCCCTGAAGAAGTGTTACACGATCAAAGTAAAGATGAATCAAGCCTTTGCTCCTTAAGAAAATTAATTCATTACAGCAACAGGGGCAAAGGCAAAGGATCTTTTTATCCTCGCTTGCTCCATCCACAGACTGTATTATGTAGGATTAATCAATATCTGGTTCAAGGACAGGCGTCTGACAACACTGCAGCCTGAACCTGTTACTCCAGAGAGAAGCTCATATTGGAAATTGCTATTGCCGATGTCATACAAACAATCTTCAACCACAGGGTAAGACTGTGTATAATTTGGAGGGACAGACCTTAGATGATCACTTCATTAACTTATTTACTCACAAATTTCCAGCCCACTTAAAAAAGAGCCAAGCGTGACAGAGAAAAGCAAATAAGAAGCTCTCCCTTGCCACATTTATATATTGAACTCTACTGACAAACATGTATGACTTGAAATACTAATACTGTCTAATGAATAATTCCTGTCAAAGCTCTCCCATACCTGTTGAATTACTGAGTGGTGCAGTGCTGTTCAGCATGGACTTTGTAAAGTGCTGTTTGGATATTATGCTCTTTACAAGACCGAGAAGTAAAAAAAGTGAAAACAGCAAAGCACAAAACGCAGAAGATTACAATGATTAATGTGGCTAATTTGCTGGCATCTGCAATATGCAGCTAATCCTTCAGAATTTACACCAAAAAAATATATATATATATCAACAACACATCCTTTACAATAAATGGCTTCAGAAGTAATGTTTTTTACCCCAGTTTTCTGAGTCAATGCGCATTTTACATATATGCCATCCTGTTATTGCCTCTTATTTTCAAAACACTTCTTATACAAATGCTCTTCCTCTGCAGAGGATGGAGTGTAACCTGCAAGTCTTTAGGGAGAGTTAATGTGTATTGAAGTAGTTAGTTTGGGTCTTAGTGTGTAGATGGCAGATATCCCGGCGAAGACTCCATCTTCCATTGGTTGTACATGATCACCAGCCCATCACTTTCTAAAAAACGAAAAATTGCAAACATGTCTCCTCACTAAACACAAACAGTGACACCTTTTGTCTAGGTTTTCAATCAAATTTCAATCAAATTTTATTTGTATAGCCCATATTCACAAATTACAATTCATCTCACAGGGCTTTAACAGGGTGTGACATCCTCTGTCCTTAACCCTCCGCAAGAGTAAGGAAAAACTACTAAAAACCCTTTTAACAGGGTCAAAATACGTAGAAACCTCAGAGAGAGCCACATGTGAGGGATCCCTCTCCCAGGACGGACAGAAGTGCAATAGATGCCACGTGCAGGAAAACATCATCAAGATTAAAGTCTTCAAGATTAAAGATTAAAGTCTCTAGCAGCATTTGAGGAGGGTAAGCATCCCGAAGGACAACCCCAACATGGCATGCCAAGCAGTCCCGCTGCATTCACAGTCCATGGTCAGCAACCAGCAGGACCATGATCCAGCCTACTCTTAAACGAACAGATGGTGTCTGCCTCCCGAACGTAAAGTGGTAGTTTATTCCACAGCAGAGGGGCTTGATGACTAAAAGCTCTGGCTCCTACTCTACTTTTAAAGACTTTAGGGACGACAAGTAGGCCTAAATTCTGGGAGCGGAGTGCTCTAGTGGGTTTATAAGCTACTAACAGCTCTATTATTAAGGGCCTTGAAGGTGAGGAGGAGAATTTTAAATTCTATTCTAGATTTAACTGCAAGCCAGTGTAGCGATGCTAATACTGGAGAAATGTGCTCTCTTCTCTTTGTTCTCGTCAGGACACGTGCTGCGGCATTTTGGACAAGCTGTAGAGTCTTTAACGACTTACTGCTGGAGCCTGATAATAATGAATTACATTAGTCCAGTCTCGATGTAACAAAGGCATGGACTAGGTTTTCTGCATCTTTTTGTGAAAGGACATGTCAAATTTTTGAAATATTACGCGAGTGGAAAAAGGCGGTTCTAGAAATTTGTTTTAAGTGACTATTAAAGGATAAATCAGGATCAAAGATCACTCCCAAGTTCCTGACTGTTTTGTTTGAAGCAAGGGCAATGTCGTCTAGCGCAGCTATATCATTAGATAATGTATCTCTAAGGTGTTTGGGGCCAAGTATTATAACCTCTGTTTTGTCTGAGTTTAATAAGAGAAAATTGCGGGTCTTCCAGGTTTTTATGTCCTTGAGACATGCTCGAAGTTTAGTTAATTGATTACTTTGTTCAGGTTTTATTGATAAGTATAACTGGGTGTCATCCACATAGCAGTGGAAATTTACCGAGTGTGTCCTGATAATGTTACCTAGTGGAAGCAAATATAATGAGAATACAATTGGGCCGAGCACAGAGCCCTGGGGAACACCATGGTTTACTTTGGTGAGCACAGATGACTCATCATTAATTTGCACGAATTGGGAGCGATCAGAAAAGTACGATTTAGACCAGTTAAGGGCGGTTCCATTAATGTTAATTAACTGTTTGAGTCTTTGTAATAGAATTTGATGGTCAAATGGTTTTGAGTCCAGACAATATTTTGGCTAATCTCTTATAACGGCCATCTGCATATAAATACAGACATATCAAATTTAAAAGCTGATGTTTCTAACAGGTTTACTCAAGGGCCACACCCTTGTAGCTTACTATGTTTAAGCCACCTTTCTCAGAGCAACAAATCAGATACACCTCAATTGGCCCCGTTGTGGGTATAATTAAGCAGCTGGCGAGGTGCTGAACGCTGTTGAAACTCACCAAATGGCAGATTTCTTCCACCACACAGCCTTTTATTGAACCCACAAGATTACCCAGCCCACCATGAGAAAACCAACCTCCTCTTTAGGCCCCAGCAACAACTCTGTGTTACTCCGTCTCTCGGATACACACATGTAGAATCAAAACGATCACTGAGGGTTACAGTTGTCGCACTGGTGCTTTAAAGCAGAGTATGGTCTTCCACAGATGGTTTATCGTATGTTCAGCCCCTGGACATACGGGCGGAGACAGTGCATACATGGTGAGAAAGATGAGGTTTCATCATGCAGCTCTCACACAATGAACACACTAAAAAATGTTTTATTTAGTAATGCTTTCTTTAAATCATTTCACAGAAGCCTTTGTGATGCCTCTTGAATATCTTATGGGCTCTCACTACGAGTTGTTGTGTGGGTGATAAATTAAAGCATTTTTTTCATCTGATCACTCAGAAATTCTCTTTGGTTCCAGTGATGCGTTGGTTGTCTTTGTTCTTTCCTTGTTTTGTTGTCCGTTCCTATGTCTCTCTTTCCTTCATCCTCTGTTCCTCCATTAATTTTGCATTGTGGGGCCTATCCACCTTTTCACAATGATGTGTTTATAACTTAAATAAAAAGGTTGAAAAAAAATGCACTGCTGAGATCAAATGGTAGCTGTTGGTCAAACGATGGTAAATACTATGTAATCTCATTGATCTACCTACCTTCGACTTTTTAATCAGTAATTACTCAAAACCCCAGATGATTAAAGGATGAGAATTGTTTAAGTTGATTTCAAGTTATTGGTTTCTGTAATAATTCATCCTCTTCAAAATGGGTTCCAACCAAAGAGACGGGGAATAACTTTCACAGTAATCTTCCAAAAATGAATTCTGAAGCTCAAGCAGCCAAAGGAAATATGAGCCCTTAGCAGTCTCCATCTATCCATGATTCCCCTCCACCCATTATCTTTACTACGTATCCTCTGAAGGTCGCAAGGGGACACCCCAACATTCACCCCAACATACCTACGGCAAATTTAGAGTCAATTAACCTAACCCCAACCTGCATGTTTTTGGACCTGGAGAAAACCCATCCAAAGAAAGATAACAAAATAACCCAGGATTTGAACCAGGAACCTTCTAGGTGCGATGTGACAGTGCCAGCCACTGCTCCCTCATGCTGTTCTAACAGCTCGTGGTGTCAAACAGGGGAGATAAGCTTGTGGTATTCCTCTGAAGCTGTATTGTATTGTGTCCATGTGGTGAGCCTACAAACAAGTGTTTATACAAAGGCTTTGCAAAAAACACTGCGAACTGTGGAATGTTATGCTTAAAAAAAAGCGTTCTCAAGCCATTGGTAGGTCTCCGATATCAGCCACTTCCTCTATCTGGCGGTGGTATATGCCATGTAGGGGATTGTCCATCCATGTTGTTTGCTCCTTGTCTTCTTGTCTTTTCTTATGTCTGAGGCATTCACCGATCAGCTTATCATTTGGGGCCATTTTCTTGAGGTATTCATGGACTTGGAATGAAATCCTCCAAGCATGGTGACGAGCTTTCTCCTTTTTTGGCCTGTTTATGATGCCAGTGGGTATCTGATGATTGGTAGTGCATACGTTTTGATAACTGGGCTCGTGCCAATCAGCTGACTTTTCAGGGCTCGCCGAACCCTCTGGAAGTATTTAGCTGTGGTTGACTGCCTTGTATTAGTAGCTGTGCTGAACATCTCCTATTCTGCCCTGTGCTAGCTCCACCCCTTCCGTTGTGATCATCTTGCCTCTGTTTGGTACCATCTGACAACACTTGTCTAGACCGAATAGCATGCCAATATGTTTGCTGTAGATCCTGGTGGGGTGGATTAGTGAGTTGATTTCTTGCTCATTCATGACATATAGCTTAATGTCATCCATGTAGAGCAGGTGGCTGATTGTTACCCCATTTCGGAATCAATATCAATGTCCACTCTTTATGATGATCTGTCTGAAGGGGTTCAGGCCTATGCAGAACAGCAGTGGGGACAGAGCATCTCTTTGGTATATGCCCCACTGATGTTGACCTGTGCAATTGGCTTTGAGTTGGCCTCCATGGTTGTCTTCCTCAGTCCCATAGAGTTGTTGATGAAGGTTCTTAAGGTTCGGTTGATTTGATACAGTTCTAGACATTCCAGTTTCCTTGTGTCTGGCATTGATTCATGGTATTTCTTGTATTCTATCCAGGCAGTGCACAGGTTGGTCTTCCTGTTCCTACTTTATTGGTTGACTGCTCTGTTGACCAGTAGCTGATGCTTGGGGATAAAGTGGAATTGTCTTCCAATACAACCTCTATTTTTCAAACATGCTGTTTTCAAAATCCCATCTTGGTTGTGCAGCAGCATGTTTTTTCATTTGTAAAAAACAACTGGTTAAATGAGAGAAAATAATTGAGGTACAATTTTAATTAGATCAAGAAATGTATTACTGCTTTAAAACATAAATGCATTTACAGGAGAGTACTGGAGCTTCATGGATATATGTAAGGACTTTCATGGTACATTATCGTAAGTTAACAGATTACGTGTGTCATAAAGCCTGCTATGTTGAGGTGAAACGATGAACATTGAAATATAATTCCTTCAAAAAGGCTAAATGGAGCATTTACAATGAGAATGAGTAAGAAGACAAAGTGAATTAGTCTGACAGTAAGGTGTTCTGCGCTGTCTGTGAGCTTCCAGCCGAGGCAGCTGCTGTGTCAGTTGAGATCACACAGTGTCCTAATAGGATCATGTGAAGACTCATCCTGTCAACCAACGAATTCTACAGAGAGGGAGAAAAGAGGGGAATAAAACACACACACACACACAAACTGTTCACAACAACTACAAGAGACGAAGGCCCAAAAATATGCGTGTGCAGGAAAGGCAATACGACTTCTAACAAGGGCCTTTGTCGTGAAACCAGTCAATCCGAATACAGCAGACAGTTGGCATCTTCCACAAAGCCATATTTTCTTTCTTATCCAAACACAAAGCACAAACAGCACAAATGTAAATGACTGAAGAACGCACACATTTATTCTATCTTATTGGTTTGAGATTAATCTTGTGAAAATGTTTCTCTGCAGCCTGACATGGTTTCTTGCAGGCAGCAGCTGATGATGATGGTCCCTCGCCACAAGCTACAGCTGTTAGATACATTAACATGGACAGCAATATTTCATTATTTAAAAAAGCGGTCTGAATAAGATGCTGTCATGTTAATAGCATTTTCTTATTACCTCAATCAAATGTCCTTTTGGAGTTTAACTGCATTTTCCAGCCTCAACATATGGAAATGTTTCTATCTGCTGTTTGATTAATGCCGTGGGTGTCAACGTGTACTATGGTGTTAGGTTGGCTTGAGTCATATTCAGACTGTTTGTAACATGTAAACAGGAATATGATTGGAATATTTTATTAACAACTATTGTAAACATCTTAATGTAAATAATGTCTTATTTAGAATAAGCACAATAGGCCTATGATCATGTACTTTATAAAGGTCACCTAAGTGCACTTTATGTACCAATAAAATGTACATATCTCATCGGTTAGACGCCTTAAAATTGTAAGGATCAAGGAAGGAATCCTTGTATGTATTCATTGGTCAGGCAGCGCGCGCCCGTACATAGCAGGATGGTTCCACCCATGCTCCTTAAGATGAATAGCGTACACACCATGTTAAAGCCCTATGAGACAAATTGTTATTTGTGAATATGGGCTATACAAATACAATTTGATTGATTGATAGTAATTTTCCCCTGTGGTCTTAAACAGGGCGAATTGTTGATGAATGGCAAGATGACTCCAGCAACAACCCCCGGAACTGCTCCCATTCTATATCAGTGAAGAAGAGGCACGCCAACAAGCCTCTTTCCATGAAGAGTAAGAAGCTGCGGTTTATAGAGGTCATGCTGCAGCAACAAAAGCGGGTTGAGCCGAGGCATAGAGGAGACGGGCAGAGGGTCCATTGAGCCATGCAGCTGCAGGAGCGTATGATGAACCTCCTGGAGAAGTTGATCCAGCCTCCCTCTGGCACGTTGTGGGGTCAGAGTGGAAACCAGGACCCATGTAGGTTATGGTTACTGGGTGAGATCCTGCCATGCCAAAAGCCTCTCGGACACAAAAATAAAATGTATTTATTGTTTCTGGCTTATTTTCATGACGGTCCTTTTGGAGGCCATCTGGGGAGGATGAAAACCATCCTTAAAATCCTGGCAGTGTCGTGGTGGCCAACAGTGCGTAAAGATGTGTGGAGCCATGTCCGAGCCTGTACCGTATGCCAGAAATATATGCTGTCCAATGAGAAACCACCTAGAGGTCAAGGTACCAGGGGTAATGTTTGGAGTAGACTTCATAGGACCCCTACCACTAAGCAAAGCCCGGAATTCAGTGCTGACGATAGTTGTGGATTACTACAACAAATGGGTGGAGCTTTTCGCCCTGAAGGATGCTAAGAAGCCAAAGGTCTGTCAGGTCCTGGAAAATGAAAATTTCACTCGCTGGGGGGGTTCCCAAGTATCTGTTGTCAGACCGTGGCCCCCAATTCACAAGCCAGCTGATGGCTAGCCTTTGTCAGTCGTGGGGCATAGCCCATAAGCTCACTACAGTCTACCACCAGGCAATATGAAGGTCAACTAAGTGCACTCTATGTACCAGTAAAAATGTACATATTTCATCGGTCAGACACCTTAAAATTATAATGATAAGGTAAAGGATCTATGTATTTGTTTATTGTATGGGTTATGATTTATATATTGGTTTCTTCAACGACAAATGTGATAAATGGGGGAGAAGTGACCTCCAGCAGGAGGGTTGTTTTTTGTTTGTGCGGGCCGGTGGAGCTAGCCGAGGTTCAGGGGAACTGCGATCGCTTAAGACCTACATGGGATTTTCTCGACGAAACAGGATTATTGCCTGGGTGACACTTAATGGATTACCGCAAGGACTGAACATTTTCTGGGCACTTGGAAGGTGGTGAGGATAGCGTGGATATGGTTTGGATGGTTTGCGACAACTCACTACGCCACACCTGCATTATTTTTGTTTGGGACGTTGCTTGGGGATTATGTTATGAGCCTGGGGTGGGGAAATATTGATGTTTGGGATTTGTGTAAATAGCGTGTTTATGTTCACGTGTCCGCCTTTGTTTGCCGGGACAAGTCGAGGTGATATGTGGGGGTGATGGTGTTTTGTGTAATACAGATTAATATTACAACCGGTTTGGGTTTATTTAGTTTATATATATATATTGTGTGGTGAGACCGATGACAAGGTTATCGGTCCAAACAGTGATTATTTGTTTATTATAAATTGGTCAGGCGGCGCGCGCCTGTATACAGCGAGACTGGTCCAGCCGTACTCCTTAAAATGAATAGCATAGTAATTTCCCCTGTGGTCTTAAACAGGGCGAATTGTGACAACTTTTTCATGGCAGACTGGACAGTGCTGTGACTTGCTATGGGAAAATGATGATAAGGGCTGACTAGCTAGTTTGCATGTCAGTAGAGGAAAATGTGTGATGGAAATAGAAAGACTTGCAGGTCCCTTCACCGCGGCAGACAGTTTGATGCTGATCTCAAAATATTTTTCTAGGCTGTTAAGTAAATAGCTGTTAGTGCTAACATTGACTTTAGCAGTAGCAATTTTTGTGAGAAAGTAGCGTATTGTAGAAGAATTCACAAGACATAGAAAGTTTTGTGAAATGTTCATCGTCAAGAATTTTAACTAGTTTACACATTTACCAATGTAAAAAAACAGCTTGTTCTTGCTTGTTGAATAGTTGTTCTTACATCTGTTAGACATCGCGTGCACAATTTTCTATTCAACTGTGAAATACATGAAATTTCACGAACAAATGAGTTTCACACATTTCATCAAGATGGAAGAATGAAGAATTCACTCACACAGTAATGCATCATTAGTGTTAATTGCTAAACCATTAATATTATAATCTCTCTTCCACATCTCGCTTGTTTTCTGCATCAGAATGAAGCCATCAAATGACGCATGCATACTGAAAGCACTTACTGTCTACTTCAACAAAGAACCAGGAAACCTCATTAGGGAGTACCCTGTAAGTATTTCTGGCCTCTGCTTCAACATAGAATTACTCTCAAGAGATTAAAACCATGATTGCTGTTTGTACGTCTTGGAGCTATTTCAAATAAAACAATTTTCAATGTAGAATCATGTCACCAAGTGCATCAGTGTGACTCATTGGCTTGGGAAAATAATGGAGCTGTAGGACACAGAAGAATAAGAGGTATCAGTCATTGGATACACACACCTTCTTTGTTATTAGCTCAGTTCATTGTTGGTTTGGATCAATGAGATTTGATGACAATAAAAAAAACATTTTCCTTTAACATGGCCTCACTTCCCTCAGCACAGACAGACAGACTCATTCCCCTTATTAATTGCTGTTTAGAGGTGTTGTGATGGATTTTTCAGTCTAGTTTTTAAAGTGTAATACTTTGTAAGGCCTTTTATAGCCATGGTTGACACATGTCAGCAGCCAATAATGTCAAATCAAGAAAAACCACACCAGATGTTTTCTCGAGGAATGGTAATCCCGGGGCCTGGAAAGAGGGCACTTTGAGAAAATGTTGTGAATGTTTATTGTTCACTCACTCACTTACTTAGGTTCTACGCGTGTTGTTGGAGCAATCTAGCAAAGGGCATCCCCTAGAATTCAGACTAAAGATTGTAAAGCGCTCTACTTTGTAATCTTTGACTCAGTTTCCAGGTTCCAGGCGCCACTTCCAGGTTTTTATGTGGCACAAACCAACCAACCACCACCAAGGATGGCGACGGTGGAGGAGATTGGCATTTGGGTATTGTTAAAATTAAGACAAAACACAGTGACACATCATACAAATGAGGGTAAATCCAGACCCGCTCACACATCTTATCTTCATAACTGCCCGCCTTTTTAATTTCCATGATCAAGAAAGTGCTTCCAAATTAGTGTTAGTGAGACACTAACCTTACCAATGAGTTACTCATCAGGCATACAGTCAAACCTGGATGCAGAGATGAGTATTGGAAATGTGTGTCTCCTCCTGTAGCCTTACTAGATATGCGATAATTAATCAAGTAATCAATTAGTCAATCGATAAATAAAACAGTTATTAAGGTGCAAAATGGAAGTCCTTTGATGCTGAAAGAATGTAAATAAAACAAACCAAAAAAAAACTCTTGGGCTTCAAAGCATCACCGTAGCAGATCTATGTTAAACACTCTACAATAGTTGTTGAAATCCAAATAGTTGAAAGAAATGGTTTGAGTACTTTTCATACTCTGTTCCAGTGTTCATGCAAGATAAAGTTGAGCCTCAATTTCACACTTGAGGAGCAATTTGATTAAACGTAATCAGAATAACAGTGTAAGGCATTTATGAAAGTGCTTTGTTGAGAATTACTGCAGCTAAGCTCTGAGAAAACTGAACCTAATGTTTTATTAGGCGTCACTGTGTGTCTGCCGCTGTATGCTTTACCACACAAATTTTTGATCCAATTGATTTCAATTTCTATTACGGCAAAATGTGTTTTTAGCAGGATAAAGTGACATCTCTGCCTGAGTCTTCTCCCTCATACCGACCTCTGCTGTATGATTAGCCGCTGTGGGACTTCATCACAGCCCGCCTATTGATTGCGGATCAGCTTAATGAAGGTGACATTTAACCCCCCAGTCCAGAGCATGTCATAGACTCCCCGGGGAGGCCGGTATGGAAGTGGAGAAACAGGAAGTAATTGATTTATCTGATTAGCTGACCAATTTGTCCTGGTATCCCTCTACATAGTGTAAGTGACAGTAAAAGGTAAAGAGTGCTAAACAGAGAGAGCAGACTGCTTTTAAGGAGTTTGAAACATAATGTGAAGTTATGAAATCCTCTCTAAATTAAGGGAAACATTTGATGCTTCATCATCAACACAGCTGCCATGTTTGTGTCTTCTTTAAATAGATCAGTGTGAATAGTTTAGAAACATCGGCTTCCATAACTAAGTAAAAGATTTAATGAAATGTTTCACTTTTAATATTAATATTTAATACTTTTGCGTTTCATCAAAGTACTTTAGACTCTGGAGCTCAGTTTGGAAGCGAATCATCCATTTCAGTTTTCTGTTCTGTTCAGACATTATGTTTGATGGATTAAACATTACGACTTTTATCATTTTAAATACCTCCTGAATGAAAATTCTGAAATATCAGTGTTTTTCCATGGCTTTTGTTTTTGAAATAAGCATTTTACAGATATCTTTTCAAAAATATGTAGAAATTATTTTTATCACAAAGTTTTACTATGTCAAAAAACCATACTGTGAGAATTTTAGACTTGCTGGGTTGATCACTGTCATTCTTTCCAGAAAAATGTTTGCTGTAAATGTTCTGTAAATGTAGCTGGAGTATATGCTACAAACCTCTTCCTTGAAGCCTGTGTGTTTATAAACCACAAACAGCAGTTTGAACTTACGGATAAAGTCTGACCCCAACAATGACAAAAAGAAGTGGCTCTTTATATTTCACGCAAACATTTATCAGTCTTCCTAAACATAAAAATACATGAAAATTACTTATTTTTAACCAAAACCATGACATTTTCTTAACCAACAATCTGAAAGAAACCTCAATGTTTTGGTTTAGGTGAAGTCTATTTTCCAACTTCAAACTGAAAGTTTGGGGTTTAAAAGTTAGACTGTTTGATCACACATCACAAATGGTCATCTGTCATGGTTAATAAGCCTGTCTCAGGTCTATTACTGACAAGACATTTCAAGTTTACAAGAGTTTGTCATATGCACACACAACAATTATATTTAGCAGTCACTGGCAATTAAATGATTGGGTCACTGGCTCCATTCCAGCAATGCTCAGAATGTTAGATAAAAAAAAGACATTCAGACATTACAGGAATGTTACTATTAAAATGGGAGCTTTAAAGACTCTCAAAATAATAATTATTAACAATGACACCCAAAGCTCATTATATGTGATACAAGTGTTTACAAGCAGCTGATGTGCTCTCTCTTTAATAAAATGGCTTCAGCGAAAAACAAAATGCTGTTCTCTATGTAGTCATCACGGAGAGGCGGTAGACCAGTGGCAGAAAAATTGGACTATGGGCAGAAAATCTGACCGGATGGTCTCTGGTTCGACTCCACGGACTGAATACCCAAAAAAACATACCTGGATGGACAACACCTGGATTTGTCCAAAAAAGTCCAAGAGGACTCTCCCTACCCACTGTCTAAGTGCCGCTGAGCAAGGCACCTTACTCCCCCAACATCTGCTGTGCACGGCTGCCCACTGCTCTGTGTGTCCTGCTGTGTTCATCAGATGGGTCAAAAGCAGAGGACACATTTCCCCCTATTTGCATGAGTCTGTCTGTGCATGTGTGTGGGATAAATAAATGCATCTTATCAATATGTAAAAATCCATGCTGGCTCTGAATATCTGACTTTTCCACACTCAAAACAACCATCTCATGCATTTTTCAGGCAGCCTGTTTAAACTGGCACCTGTCTCTTTGCTAAATGTGATTTGGTTTGAGCCAAAACCAACTGCGGGTGTTGCTATTTGTTTTGTCTACTTACCTGTTCATGCATAAGCTCAACTTTTAAATCCATTATTCAAACAGGCTGTGTCCGTAATTCATCCTGTCCATCGGAGGATTTTCAGTTTTGCAGAGGTAGGAGATGAGAGCAGCCGTCAAGCGACAGTGGTCAGCGAGCGAAACTGAACTTCCGACCTCACAAATCTATCACCTCTTAACCGATCACTGGCTCAGTCCTGTGTGCGCTGAGGAGGCTTTGCAATTTCTGCAAGTATGTGTTTTTGTGTGTGAGATTGTGTGTGTGCGTGTATCTGCTGAACCATCACAAACACTCCGCTGTTTCCTCCCCTCTTTCAGTATTGTGTTTATGGTAATTCTGTTTTAATTTACCCCTGCAGCATGAAATTGCTATAAACAGCAGGTCAGATTGCCGGTGGTGCAACAGACTAAACATCCTGAATCTTCTTCATAATCTCTCATATTTAACCCTCTGCACTGACAAACTCATTTTTTTAATGTCGCAGCGGTAATACTGCCAAATGTGCATATTGTTTGTGCCATAACCCGTTAGTTGTACAGCCGTGGTAGTAATTCACATTTTAATTTGACCCTGCAGCAACGATTCAAAGTGCCTGGATTAAAAAGGCACGTTGGCCCAGGACACCTTGATATGATGGACACCCCGTCGTGAGCTGAGAGTGTCACCAAAATGCAATCCTCGTAAATAATGTGAATGCCAGTTAGCTTGTCCAGTTATCAGTACTATAATATTGTGGTATGTAGTTGTTACACATATGGACAGTTTTCCTGTTTAATTGTTTGCAGGGTAAATTGTGTTTTTATTCAAATAAATGGAATTCCACGGTGCTCAACCCTGAGTGCTTCATATGACACCCATTAATTTACTTGATATATGATGATATGAAACACCCGCTCTTTGTTTAGTGGGATGAAAAACAAATCGAGTATAACCTGCTGTATTGCTTTTTAATAGTGCTATTAGTTAAGAAAAAGTATATTTAATGAAAACAATACTTTACACGAAAGTGGGTTTTATTTTCACCTCCTCTGATCGTTATAATATGTGCACATGCTAGAGTGGTACTGGTTGTTTTTGTATTGCAACCAATTGCAATGTAGCTGTCCCTTAAGGCCTAATTATAGTCCTGTGACTGCAACCGCGGAAGGCCACGCAGCTGCATCGACGGATCCGTTTTGGTTTATGCTTTCTAAACGTGTTGCGCGTGTTGCAACGCAATTCACCGCCAGAACACTCGGCGGAGTTATAGTTAGAAAAATTGGCGGACGCACGCAAGCCGCCAGAGGGCTCGAAGGGGCGTGTTGCGTGTCTTGCGTGCATGCGTGCGTCCGTGCAACACGAGTATAATTTGGCCTTTACAGTGGTGTGGTGGTTTAAAGGATGGACAAGGGGGAACCCCACAGCACGAAACAAGGATTATTTGTGGGCTTTATCGTGGCTGTTTTTACAAACTAATCTGATAGATAGATTATTGAACCAGAGGGAAATTTAGACATTCGCTTACACACAAAGCATTCAAACACACAAGCATAAGTGTGACTCAGCCCCTGCTTTATTTAACCCATTTTTCCTTGATGTGATACAGCAGGTTACTGGTGGCCGGGACTCTCTGGTAGTTGGAAGCACATGGGCCTGGTGTTCTCCCTGCTATAAAAGCCCCTTCCTCCTGGCTGAGACACTCTCTTTCACTCATCTGATTTCCATGCATAGCCGTTGCTTTGTTCTCCCCATCCGACATCACACAGGCTTCCCTCATGCATCCACGCACCTTCACTAGTGATTCCACTGATACACACCTCATTGCCTTCTTAGTTTGTGTTATGTTCGTTGTCAGACAATTTTATTTAATTACTCATTTTTTGCTTTCAACCAGCGACTCCCTCTATTTTTCTTACGGCCTCTGAGCCGGGTCGTGACAATGAGAATGATAAAAAGTCAAGACTGAGTGCACTTAATCTGCAGTGAGCTGAAAGTCTAGTCACGACAACTACTACAACGCTGTCATTCTAAAGAAGTATGTGATAATAGAGCTATTGACAATACAGATATTTCACGTATTAGATGGCTGAATATTTGAGGTGAGGGAAGTAGAGTACAGCAGATGATAGTGTACAAAAAAAATGAAGATCAAGTAAAAGTAGACATAGGCAGTAATGATGACAGTCTTGCAGCCTAGTAACATGATTAATGCATCTAATCATTTCTCCATCTCTGAGAGGAGTTGTACAGTCGTCTGGCCTGGGGGACGAAAGATCTCCTCTGTCTGTTAATCAGGACTGAGACAGCAGTCTGCCACTGAATGTACTCCTCTGCCCGGTCAGTGTGTTGAGTATTGTCCATGATATCCAGCAGTTTGTTAAAGGTTCTTCTTTCTGCCATTGATATGAGGGATTCCAGCAGCGTGCCCACCACACACCAGCTGTCTTCACCAGTCTGTCCAGCCTCGTAGCGCCTCTCATCCTCATGATGCCTCCCCAGCACACCACAGCATAAAAGTTACGAATCAACGTCCATCTCCAGCAGTGTCTCCATGCAGCAGAGGAAAGCAACACCAGTGTTAAGTCTAGTTAACTAACCAACACTAGAGGGCCAGTCTGCCCCTAAACAGTAGCATTGCTAACAACAAGAAACTCTGTTCAGCTGCAGAAAGAATACTTTCAAATTGCATCTTTAATTATTTATCTTCTTTTTGATATCTTTCAATTAATTAATGAGTGATTAAGAGGTCCGTTTTAGGACTTTTCATTTTCCTTTAAGCTCTTGCTAACACTGGCTAATGCTAATTTGGAACACTGAGGATGGAGATGTAAGTGGAGGGTGATCCACACACAGCAAACTACCACCTGCTTCCTTTATGACTGCCCAGCAAGGTCATTAGATTCATATTGTCTTATTCTTCTTTTTATATCCTTGGACAGCAGCTGCCTCCCTGCAGATCCTGGGACCAGCACTTTGGACAATGACAGCTAAAGAAAGAGCCAACAGGTTTACGAAGGTGACACAATGCTATTCAACTTTTAAGACAATGGAACACCGCATCGCCTTCGATCCATTAAATTCACCGGAGTGTTGTTATGACCAAGGGGCCTTCAAGCAGTCGCATGAACCTGCTGGAAAATTAAACATAAAAGGGGAAAAAAACTATTTCCATATCTTGAAAAAGGTATTCACTAAGATCTTGAAATAAGCTCATCCTAATCATTGTTGCCAGTCCAAGCAATTTGTTTTTTTTTTACTGTGAAATACAAATGATTGTTTGGTTAATTTCCCTGACGAGTCTACGAGGCCCCCCCCCCCCCCGGTGAGAACCAGCTCTGTTAGCACTTTAACCTTGTTGGGTGACAGGGTAAACAACTTTTTCTCACCTCTTTTTCAATATCCAATGGAATTAAATGTATCATTTAAAAAGAAAAAAATAGGAACTGAACTTCCCCGACCTCTAGTTAAACTGCCCGCTGGTTCTTATTTGAAGACGGTGCCTGTGTCTCTTAAATGAATGGAAATTAGCGAGCCACTTCCACACCCGGACACAGAAAAAACACATTTTTTTTTATCATTAATGAGGCTACTAATGGCACTTGAGGAAAAATAAGTACATTTAAAGACCATCATCTCATTAAAACCACATTGCATTAACTATTTTTACACATTCTGCCAGCTCCTATAAATAAAATCAAAGAATCCTGAATAGATTTTTGGAGGGTGCCACACTCACTGCAGTGGTGTTGTCTACTCATCTATAGAACATTAAAAGCCTTACATGTTGACGCAAGTGGCCTGTGGTACTAACACATCTCGTATAGTGGTAGAGAAGTTATAATATAAGCTGGCTGTACAATAATCAAGAAGGGAGACATTTATTCAAGTTGCTTTCAGATATGTGCTGAATTTTTCTGAAATTTATAGGGACTGTACAGAATGTGAAAACTCAAAAGTCCAAGTCAGTTCTGCTTGAATCCCCGCTCCAACATGTAGACACCTGGGGTGCCTCCTCAGCTGCTGCTAACAGATGAGCCCACAGACTTGATATGAAGGAGTCGCTTGGTATAAAGACGACGGACAGCCTCACCATAGATCATTACTTTGGCGTCCATGGAGCAGAACCCCAAATACTTCCACGTTATAATGACTGACAGAGTGAGTGGACCCAACAGCAGGACACAACACACAGGCACAGGTTTACGAAGTCTTTACTGAGGTATGGTGGGGTAACAGGAGCTCAGTCAGACCAAGTAAAGGTATTCAAAACACTGAGCAAAAGTAAGAGTCATACACGAGGAGTGTACAGACAGAATGAAAGCGCACAGAGAACTGGTGAGGAGTGAGGGGAGTGTGCAGGCTATACACTCTGTGGGTGAGGGAGCTGACGAGACAGAGGTGTATGTAATCAGTGCAGAGCAGGTAATCAAGGAGGAGGGAAACCAACAGCCTCAGCTAAGTGAAAATGTAATGTAACATTTGAATTATTGTCCAAATTAAAAGTGACAGCATGGAGGATACGGCATTAAACTTCAAATTGAGTGAGTGGGCTTGTTGATGATGTTCTAACAAGCACAACTGAAGAAAAAAGAACATTTAGAAATATCAGGATGAAAAAGAGGTGTGATACATCCAGACGATGCCAGTAATGACTTTGACTAGCAAAGATGAGGTTGGAGAGGGTTTGGTGATGAGGGCAAATTGGCTCGGAAAAAAAACAAATGATTGCTGCAGCAGAAATTAAATGGTATGTCCAGCCTGCTCTACCCAGGCACCATGCATTACCTGAATGTTCCTGACATTGTCCCCATCCTTAGTGAATGTGTCTGTGCCACACAATCTCTTGCTGTGTTCCTTATATGTGGAAGGCAAACTCTGGGAAATGAACATTGTCCGGCAACAGTGTAGTAGTTTTAAAGTTAACTTTATTTTAACATTTTCCCATGACACACTGAGGAGGGCGAATCGTACCTTTTGTACCAGTCCCATGATCCAATATCCCCAGAGTGACAACAACATGTCTTTTCCATCAGTCTGTGCCCATGTCCTTTATAAGACTCCCCTGCCGGCATTTCAGGTACTTCCACAAAATTCAGCCTGACAAGTGATACCTCAAGGACTTACGGCATCTCCGCCATGTCAGCGAGATGAGAACAAAACAAATATGCTTGCACAGGAGACTGGGGTATAATAAGGTTGATCACAGAAGGTATAGCATATGTAAATAGGGCTGTCCAACCAGAAGTCGATGAATTGATGCAGTCGTTCACATATTATGAGTCTACTCCCTGCATTACTTTTTTATCTGCTTCACGTACACAGAGGGATGCCGGCACAACAGTATGGCAGGCTGTAAACGTTCACTACAATCTCCTCTGAAATCACCAAACCCCAACACTGACTGCAGAGACGGGTAATGGAAATGGCGGGCAGCACAACACCGAGCAGCCTGAGGCGGGACAACATGACAATATCCTCAGCTCCGGTGTCGGGCTGACGGCACTGTCAGAGCCCAGCAGGAGGGACACTCACCAACAAAGTGAGACTCTTCTCCTCGAGCAGATCACATCACATTCTTCACTTTAACTTTCATTCATTGCGTTGTGCTGTTTTCACTTGGTCCTAAGTAATTGGATCAGATGGTTCATGAAAAATAATTTGTCGAAGAAGTAGCCTCCAGCTATAGTTTCTGTGTGTCAGATGCATATTCCTTAAACTCTTATGTAACTATGTATCAGCAGAATTCAACAGCTGAAGATCAGACAAAAAGGACCGGGGGCCTAATCTATAAAATATCTATAAAACACTGCATAGGATTAAAAGTGTGCATGAGCATAAAGTCCAAAAAAGTTGACGCAAAAAAAAATTCTGATTTATAAAACCGTGCGCATTCACACCTGTAGGCAATGTTCCCCTTATAAGTCACAGTCCACCTGGAAACATGCGTAAGTGGATCTGTCTCATATTCCGGCCTCTGTTTGGTGGCCACAGCATCGATGTCATTAATAGAGTAAACTGTACTGAGTGGAAACGTGTTGTGAGTGAATACCAAGTTTCTCATCGTCAGTATGTGAGGGCACAAGGTTTATTGGCTGTACTGCAGACATTATTATATTCAGAGACAGCTGCCATATCCTCAATCTATTCCATTGAATGCAATCATAATAAAAAAATGAAAATAGGCTTTACATGAAAGTTAAATATTATACGGTATTAATCATATCACAAACATACCTGTTGGCTAATGAACCCATAGTGGAGAGAACTTGTGTTTGTACTGGGATAGTTTGGTTCTGTCGGGTCAGTCAGTGTAATACTGGACTCAATTCAGCACAAAGATCCAAGATCATCATAGATGCTAAACACTCGTTTCCTCCTCATTCTTCTATCCACGTACTCCTCTATCAGTGCCAGTGCATCCATCACACAGCATTACGCATGAGTGTCACCTCAGCATTTATGTTTACAGCAATCGGACCGATTACTTCACACATCGGTGGGATCCTAACCTCCACTCTGGTATATTATTTGGACATGGAAGTTTGAAGGTGAACCCAGTTTATTTATTGTAAGTGGTCTTCAGTGCGCTCTGCATACGCCAGCGCAGACATGTTCACTGCAGTGTTTTGAGACACACACACACACACATACAGAAATGCATTCAGAGAAATTGACTCACTGCAGCTTGTATTGACAGCAATAAATTCTGTTTGTATTACTGTGTGCATTATATGTATGGGAGTGAGTGTGTGTGTCTGTGTGTTTATTATGGGTACAATGCAGTGTAAAGAACTTTGAGTGGTCGATTAGCAACGTGCACATTCTCTATTTCACAACTTTTCAACTAAATTACCTGATGTAGGAATTAATATTAGAATGAAAAAATACAGTCTGATGTGCAAAGGGGCTTGTGATGTCTCTTTCTGCTATGGTTCCTGTAGATACCTGAAAACCTCCTCATCATCGCCTTAACCTCTGCTGGTATGTAGTCATAAATTATTACGATAAATCCAAGAAAGGCCGACCCAGGTGGGTACAATGGAAACAGAGATAGTGAGGTCCACTGTGAGAAATTAAGTAACATTGAATCAAATAATAATTTAACAGCAGGATTAAAAATCACTGATGGGTTGGATGGTTGAAAGTGCGCTACAATGCACATAACCAGTGCATGTCATGGTGTAACAAGCCACCCTCGAGTACTAACATACAAGTTGCAGAAAATGTAGAAATACACACTTACTCTTTTTTTCAAGAGGTACAGATAACGTGTCAAGGAGATGCAGCTCAGGTCAATCTGAAAATAACTCTTGTAAAAGATCCATTAAGATCCATTATTCATCCCAAACACATGCACAGACATGCAGAGGCACACTCATGCAGGTAGAGAAATTTAATCTCTGCTTTTTACCCATCTGGTGCAGGACACACAGAGCAGTGAGCGACCATGTACGGCGCTTGGGGAGCAGATGTTTGGGGAGTAAGGTGCCTTGCTCAGGGGCACTAGACAGGGTAGGGAGACTCTTGGATTTTTGGACAGATCAATCCAGGTTCGTCTTTTGTTGTCTCTCCGTGGAGTCGAACCAGAGACGAACCAGAGACCCTCTCTGCCCATAGTCCAAGTTTCTGCCACTAGACCACCGCCTCTCCCATATATTGCCAATACGTACATATTGTCTAAACATATATTTAAAATACAGGTTTCTTTATGAAGACTAAATTCTCTCTTGAGATGGTTTCTGCTGCTGCAAACCCTGAAGAGAATAAAACAAACAAAACCCTAAATAACACACAATAGGAAATAAGCACTGAAAAGGAATAATAATAAACCTTTATGTCAATGACTTTTGTCTTGAGTCTTTTTCTGACAAATACTTTATCCTTTGGTTTCCAGCCTCTTTCTGTGCATCTGACTATTTGGTTCCCTCGTCTCTGAAGTCGGTGTCTGTGCTTCGTCTGTCTTCTCCGGCTGACTGCACACGTTCGTCTGTGTCTTGTTGACTCCAGAAGTCAGAGCATGACTTAAAGGCAGTTTCAACTGTCACAGTGTGTCACAGGTGTCCCAGTCGCTGCCGTGGTCATTTTGAGTGACAGTGATCTCGTCCCACCATCTGAATGTTTCACACGAGTTGTTGTCTTCAGCTCAGTCCTGTTCTTCTTCTCTTGGAGCATCTACAAGCACAAACACGTGTAGGGGAGAGCGGGATAATGTGAGACAACCCCTGTATCTAGTCAACGGAACACATTTGTGGTCATGTGACCATTATGTTTTCAAGCCCCTCCCATTCCCCCCTTGCCATGAAGGAGAAGTTGGTGCTGGTGCTGTGGAAAGTATGTTTTTTCACAAAAATGTGTTTTTTACATGTAAAAGTAGATTTTCTTGCTTTGAACTTAATCAACTGTTGGGTCAAAACAAATTGAATCAGGTAGAAAAATTTATATCATACATGTTGGTGAACTTCCAACATATAAAACCATGTGATTGATGCTAGCTGAAGATTAGCCTGAATTGCTAAGAGATGTTATTTTTTCTAAAATGTTGGCTGTGGGGTAAAGTGAGACAAATGCTGTGGGGTACAGTGAGACATGAAGCACAAGTTAAGTTTAGTCTTAAACATATTTTATTGTAATATTACATTGCATGTTTTATTTTTAATGTCATAAATATTGTCGAAAAGCCATCATGCCAAGAAACTATACACTAGGAAGACAACCTGGGGCCAAACACCCCTCGCAGAGATGGAGAGTGCAGCCGCTGAGGTCATGCAAGGAAAGAGGTCCTTAAGAAAAGCTGGAAGGGATGGAAATATTGACAAGACAACCCTCAAAAGATTCATAAAGAAAAAGAGAAAGGGAAAGTAAAATCAGTAGCCGTGGGTGCAGTAGCTGAGGTAAAGAGAATATTCACAAATGTGATGTAGGAGGAGCTTATCAAACACTTGAAACAACTAGCTGCCCAGTTCCATGGCCTTGCTCCAGTTAACTGCCGTAAACTGTCATTTGAATACGCAGAGAAAAACAATATTCCTTTCCCTGCCAATTGGATAGAGAAACAATGTGCAGGTAAGCTAAGGTGTGCAAGAGATTACACAAATCCCCATGATTCTGTCACTAGTCCGATATTAGTTTTGGAATGTGTGGTTGTCAATCTAGCTGTCAGGATTTTAACTAATACAACATGTGTTATGGTAGTTCTAAAGTGGAAAAAGTAAGAGGATCACTTTACACCCTTGATTTCTCTGGTCTGTCTCACTTTACCCCTAAGCTAGGGTAAAGTGAGACACAAGATGGGCGGCTATGGCTGAGGGATAGAGTGGTCGTCCTCCAACCTGAAGGTCGACAGTTCGATCCCCAGTCTGACCCATCTACATGCCAAAGTGTCCTTGGGCAAAAGATGCTGAACCCTGAATAGCCCCCCCATAAAACAACAAAGTGCTGCAAGAAGATGCACTGTATGAATGTGTGTGTGAATGGGTGAATGTAAAACTGTACTGTAAAGCGCTTTGAGTGGTCATCATGACTAGAAAAGCTCTATATAAATACAAAACCTTTTAACCATTTACAAGACCACTTTTTAAAAAACAATCATATTTTCACTGCCCTTTGTCCTGAAGAGATTCTGATCATTTCTATTGCTAGGAAACATCATGAATAAATGGGAAATGTGTACATTTTACTGATATATCATTTTAGCCTGCTAGAGGGGAGCAAATGTAAAAAAAAAATCAAATTACCCCGCTCTCCCCTATTTAATGGGGCCAGGGGATCTGTGGATTTTTTGCGAACTTTCCAAAAGATTTTCAAACAATACATTAATTAAAAAAAAATATTCTCATGATTTTCATACTCATGATCCATGCTGTTCAATACAGCGCCGCTTTTTACTGACTCTGAGTTTCAAGCATTTTCTGTTATTGGACGTTGTGCTTGTCACTCCATCGATGCTCAGTTTTGATTGGCTCACTATAATTTGTACTGGAGTCTTTGTACTGGATCTCACCAACATGGTCAGGTTCCATGAACAATTCCAGCACCTGGACCAGACCTGTTTGGTGTTTGAGCGGCTGGACATGAGTCTCTATGACCTGCTAGAGCAGCGAGAGTGGGAGCACCGTCCTCTTGACGAGATCCGCCCAGTTGCCAAGCAGGTATGGAGCAGCGATCAATGCATCATGAAATCAACACTTTTCTGTTAGAGAGATCCCCAAAACCTAAACCAGAAACCTAACAATAGCACAAGGAAGAATTAATTCTAAATTTTGTGTAATCTTTTGGTCCCTGCAGCTCTTGGTGGCCTTGGATGCCCTGAAGGGTCTCGGGGTTCTGCACACGGACATAAAACCAGACAAGGTTATGTTCGTGAACAGGAAGGCTCAGCCCTTCAGGGTAAAGTTAATTGACTGCGCCATGATGGCGTCCCAAGTCAAGCTGGGGATGGATATCCAGCCGCGTGGGTACATGTGAGTTCATCCTGCACAGCATCTGTTTAGCAACACCATTTCCTCTGCCCTGAAATGTTCCAACAGATTTTTCATCTGCGGCTCATGTCTTTCCTTCTCAGAGCTCCAGAGATCTCTCTGGGTCTTCCATTCACCGAGGCCATCGATGTGTGGGGGGTCGGGTGCGTGCTGGCATTCCTATACCTAGCTCAAAACCTGTTCTCGGTTAGATGCGAATATCAAATGGTATTTACCATCTAACCAAACATTTTAGTTATTTTTCATATTCATAGAGAATGCAAGTGGATGTGATTCTCATGATGTGTATTCTGTCTGCAGATGAAGAACATGGTGACATTGCTGGGCCTGCCGAAGGACCACCTACTCCGTGCTGGCAGGTACAGCGAGCGGTTCTTCATCGAAGAGGAGGGTGAAGACGGTCCATCATGGAGACTGATGGTAGAGTAAACATGTTCTTCTATGTTTGAAAATTCTATTGGAGCATTTTTAAATCATACTGCCCTGTTCTCATCTGTAATACTTGTTGTTCCTTCAGACTGCAGCAGAATTTACTGCTGTTAGTAACGTGAAAACAGGTGAAGAGGCGAGTTTCATCAAGCAGCCAAACTCTCTCAACGGCCTGATTCATGTGAGTACCCTATCATGTGTTGAATAAGAAAAGACTGGATTTGTACCAGTAAGTTATCTGCCAATCGGGAGATGGATCATCTGACCTGAAACCTGTTTTCAAACCCAGATCCATCCAAAGTTGGGGACGGCTGAGATGGAAGACCGCATGGCCTTTGTGTCTCTGTTGGAAGGGCTGCTGCATCTCGACGGGGATGAGAGGATCTCTCCTCGTCAAGCTCTGGAGCTGCCCTTTATCTCCATGAGCCACCTGAGGGAGGATGTCCACAGCAGAGACTAGTAAGTGTCCAAATGTCCTTTCACACTGGAACTAAACACATCAGGTTGGATGGACCAATGGTTTTAATTAATTGACAGTCCCTGATTTACAAATTGATTGTCTTCCCTCTGATGTCACCGCTGCAGCCGCAGCCTCTGACGTCACCGCTGCATCCACAGCTTCTTCAAGCGGAAAGAAAAAGCTGCTGAGAAGAATTCGAAAATTCTTCTCAAGCCTTATTTGCTGCTGCTGTCCGAAAGTGGAGGACTGACATTTACCAGATTTTAATACTTTCAATATTTATAATGATTTTTGTGCCTTAAATAATAATTGTTTGTTACATTGTGCAAATAAAATCAATTGATTGTATTTCAGTCCAGTGTCTCATGATTATACAAACAGAGTCTCAGATCTCAGGATGCGTTCAGACACATTCAGATCTGTATCGTAGCATCGACCACTTGTGATTGGAGAACTCAGGGTGGATGTTACGGTGGCCCTGAGAGCTCAACGAACAGCAACTGAAGAAAACACATGCAAGTTGACAAAACACAAGCAAAGTAAGAAAACATCTTCATCAATTTCACAACACAACACATTACAGAAACAAGCTGCAAATAGACAAACGCGCTACAACACACCGGAAGTGTTTCCAGAGGACAGCTAAAATTCCGCACAGGAATTGGCAACCCGTGGCTCTGGAGCCGAATGCGGCTCTTCAGCCCCTCTGCAGTGGCTGTACAATACAGTGTTGTTCATATGTTTCGCGATCGGTGAACTTAACGAATACGTTTTCATATTATTAACGTGAACGGAACGATGAACGTGAGTGAACGTCACGTTAATCATCATCCTATCAGGCCCTCATGAAACACCAGGAGTGGGAGTGTGTGTGTGTGTAGCGGGCTGACCGGTCTCGGGTCTCGGGGCACCGACCCCGCCCACTCGCTCAGAAGAGGGGGCAAAATGTCTCTTCTGATAGTAAAGGTTTCAAACCCCTGCTCACTATGGACAATACATGGCCTCACAAACAGGGTCTTGCGTGTTAGCACTGTTTATTCAGTTTAACGGGAGAAGACGGCATGTCTCTAGATCGGACCATCTTCCGTGCTCAGAGCTCACTGTGGATCTCTCCGAGTGAGTGGGCGGGGTCGGAGCCCCGGTGCGCTGGCCACACACACACACACACACACACACACCCTCCCGCACACACCCACGCCCGCTCCTGGTATTTCATGAGGGCCTGATACGATGAATTAAAAATTAACGTGACGTTCACTCACGTTCATCGTTACGTTCACGTTAATAATATGAAAACTGCTTCGTTAAGTTGAGCGATCGCGAAACATATGCACAACACTGTACAGGGAGCCACCTAACCCTAACCCTATTTGCAGCGCGTTTGTCTATTTGCAGCGCGTGTGAATATTTGCAGCACGTTTGTCTATTTGCAGCGCGTTTGTCTATTTGCAGCGCGTTTCTGTAATGCGTTGTGTTGTGTTGTGAAATTGATGAAGTTGTTTTCTTACTTTGCTTGTGTTTTGTTAACTTGCATGTGTTTTCTTCAGTTGCTGTTCGTTGAGCTCTCAGGGCCACCGTAAGATGTTGATCACCTGGTGGGAGCTGTGACTTATTGATGCTCAAACCCTTCATTCCACCCACAGTTATTCTCTGGTGTTCTCTCACTCTTAGTCTCCAACAATTTATTGAATCTCAGCAGGTCCTCACACAACAGCCGTGAGGCAGAAGCAGACCATGTTCCCCTGAAAAGGAGGAGGCCTCTGAGCTCTACCAGGCCCTTTAGAATTAAGACTAAAGTGACCTCCGATTGCAGCAGTCAGCGTGCGTGTCACCAACTCTATACACTGGTGAGAGAGAAAGTTTGACGGTCAACTGTTAATCCTTGGAACAGGAGATTATGAGTGAGAAAGGTGTGGTGTGTCTATCTGCACCCTGGTGCCACATATAAAGAAGGAAACATGATTTCCTCTCTGCACATTCGGATATTGATCAGTTATTGTGCCACAGATTCAGTGTTTCTGGGTGAGAGGCCCCAGTATTAATGTGCTGTGGTCAGTTTTACTTACACACACACACACACACACACACACACACACATACACAGATCTTTAACATCTGTATCAAAACTGAATTAGCAGTATGACTTTTTAGGAACTATAACCAAGGTTTTGGTTACTGCCATGAGTTTCAAAGCTGTTGGACCTTTGTTCAATTCACACTCCACATCTAATATGTGTGGTGTCCAAACCATTCTCCATTACGTTCGATCATGTAATTACACAAGAGACAAGACAGGGTGAGTCCGACTGATCCTCGTGCTCTCTTGTGTTCTCCTGCAAAAGAATAACACATCAAGCTGGAGGATGTAACTGCACTGAGTTGAAGTGACCCTTTCCTTCACATGCGTAACTGTTGCTTGATTTCCCGGAGTTTCAAAAAATCAGGGGGCTCTTCACCACGACATGTACCTTCAGCATCTTGACCCTGTCCTTCACTCTGATTGGCTGTAGATTTGTCTAGAAGCATGATAGAAGTCTAGTCAGAGCCTCTGATGCATTGCTGAACCTCTGGTGTGAATCTCTTTTTTCCTGCAAATTTCACAACTCATCTGTGACTTCAAAATCTGGCTAAAGGTTGTGTAGTGTGAATTGCGTTTAAAGAACATTAATACAGCAGCGTTTTCCCACAGATATTATTCAATCTATAGCAGTAACAGTGGTGCACGCTCATCAATGTCATTGTCATGTGCAACAGATTCCAAGTGACACGTACAAAGACTAAAGAGTGAAAGACGTGTTCTTATGTGAGAGACTGAAATGATGAGGTCTGACTCATATTTCATAGACCATAGAAACAGCAAGTGGTAGCTCACGAGCCAGCATGTGGAAAAGAACCCTCAAGTATGAGAGGCTATTACTGCAAAGGTAGCACGATGTTCAGAAGTGAAAGAGAAGCCAGATTGAGCAGAGGTTCTCCTGCTGTGATGTGTGAGAGAACTGAATTAGACAACGCTCCTCAGCTTCATTGCCAAACCTTTCAAGTGCCCTCTCGTGGTACTGCAAGACATCTCCACCTGCAACCAACATGTGTTATTATTGTCCTTACTTTGGAGTTTTAATCCATGGAGGTATTAAATTTGTAAAATGTTCAGAGAAAAGTGTGTCTTATTTTTGTCTCAGCCCACACGCTGAGTGACTAATGAAAAGAAATTGTGAATGAAATAAAGAAAGCAAGAAGACATTATATGTAGACCTCAGATTTCTGAATGGCAACAGCCACAATGCCGGGGAATTAGAAATAAATGAGAAGAATTATGAAAATGACACTTTTCTCGAGAGTTTGCATTTACATAATATCTTCACGCTTCAGCGGGTCTGCTGATAAACTCTAATTATGTTTTTCTTGTTTTACAATCGTTAAAGGGCCACTTCAGCGAGAGAAAAGCCTTATTTATTATGCACAGCGTGGATCGTCCAATTTGCTAGGCCCAGGAACCAGGGTGAGGAAATGGAGGCGCTCATGCTGGGAACCAAGCCCACTGCTACATGCTGTGTTACTGTTATCATGAGGGGGCCCAGTGGAAATATTTAGGGGCTCTTGGTGCAAGACGCACAGAGCACAATTCCATCATACACATGAGCGCCATCACTTTCATAGACGTGAGGGTTCTGTGCGACTACTGGATAGTGAGTTTATCAGAATCCATGTTTGGCGGCATGCTCCCGCTGTGAGAAGGTCACCTGATTCCATAAAAACAAGCCTTGTGATATTTGAGACAGCAGATTGAACAACCAACATCATCATCATTCCTGCTGCTGTGTGACGGCTACTGGTGTTTATTCAACTAAAAGCTAAGGAGCCATCATCCCATGAGCAGCTGTTGATGACGCACCTACCGAGGCAGTAAACATGTAGTGTTAAAACCTGATTACGTACACTGACAGTGAAAAATTACTCCTGGTACGGACTGGTTAAACCAACCCATTTACCTCTGCCTGTTATATCCTTTTAATTCTATGTGAAATGTATTATTTTAAAGGATGATCTCAATGAATGTAGGATTTTGAGAAAAAAAGGATGAATAAATACATAAACTTTCTAAATATGGAAAAAGGTTTATTAATAACACGACTGTTGGGGTAGAATCCCCAGTGAGGATCCAACAGTGGGTTGTAAATACTTGGGGCCAAGCTGAAACCAGTTTGGCCAGTCTTCAGTCTTAATTCACACCTTCCCCAGACAGCCTGTAGCCGGCGATGAGGACAAAGGATTAAACTTTTTGGAGGGAAACATTCTCCAGCAGGCCTGAGAATCTCCCCCTGGTGGTTGGAAAATGTCCTGAAGAGCCTTCAGGACCCCTGCTGAGGTCCAAGCCCCGCCCACTAAGGTCGGAATCCTGACATTCTCATTGGCTGAGAGCCAACTGAACCCTGTGACCACTTCCGGAGGAAGCAGGAAGTCCTCAGGTGGTATAAGAGTTCTGAGACTTCAACAATCGCTGCCATTTTACCCTGCTCTGAAGACATCACCAGGCCCCTTCGGGGCCTCCCAGATGATTTAGTTGCTAACGGGGGCAACCAGAATTATTTTCTTTCATTGCTTTCATTTTCTTTTATCTTAAGTTTGATCTTACTTTGCTAGAGACTATTTTTGTTTTTAACTTGAAAAGGCCGTGGACAGGAACTCGCTCGCTGGCCGAGCTCAGAGACTTTCTTTCCAAATCCACAGCTGTGTTACCGCTGTTCATCCCTGCAGAAGAGACGAAGTAGTATCCCGTCAGAGAAGAGACGAAGCAAAATCCCGTTCCAAGAGCAAGCGAAGTTCGCTCTATTCCGCCCAGCGCTGACCTCCGTTGCAACCACGAGACCCCCCGGAGCACCGCTTAATAGGCCAGGACACTGATTTTTTTTCCAGGAATCCGCCCGTTCGCACGCATCCTGAGGTTTAACGAT
>CM028869.1:3325514-3390997 GCA_016801935.1 Platichthys stellatus
CACACACACACACACACACACACACACACACACACACACACACACAATGGCTTAAGATCCGGAGACTGCGGTTTGGACAGAGTTGACCCTTTAAGGAGCTGTACATGGAAAGGAGCACACACACGCACACTCAAAGACATTGTGCCAGACATGATAGCGGCACCATGTGTTCTCAGTATAGCTGTTAATGCAGTTAATACCTTCAGGACAAACATTTCTCAGTTGGTTGACCTATAACAACAGATTATAACCACCTGACACATAACATCTATGTGTGTTAGTGTGTGTGTGTGTGTGTGAGAGTCTCAATTACTCATCAGTCCATCACAGACATTATATTTGTGTTGTGCTAGCTCATTCATTATCACAACTGCACAACAACAATGTCATACAACTGTAAGCTAAATATGAAACTAGCCTAGCTTAGCAGAAAGAACGCCACCTACTAATCTTTTATTAATATGTTCATTCATTCTGATCCATCTATTCTTTTTATCCCATGCCGTTGTTGCATATGATGTGCATGCAATGTTTTCATTTTAAAAAGAAAGAAGCCTCTTAAGAAGAGGCTAGAGGGCCTTTATTTTGAAAGAGTTAGAGTTTGTATTAACAGTGTAATGCAGTTACTTTAACAAGGTAAACTGGAGCATATCAAAACAAGGCTTCACATTAAACTCTGACCAATTATACTGAGCCAAACCGAGGGAATTAGAAATAAAGGCCTGCCTCCAGAGCAAGCTTGTTATCTTGTGCACTTTAGGTAAATGAGGGCCTGGACTTCTACTTATAGAAACACAGTATTAATATGAGTGAATATGGTTACATCTATAATTCCTCACTTTTAGAGAACCCTTCTTTGTACCACTTAAATCTGGAGGATAATCATGCTTGAGCTTCTCTCTCTGTTTACACATTTGTACAATTCCTTCTAGGATGGCATCGACTGGATGTGTCGTCTCTTGACTCCTACAACTCACACTTCAGTCTGATCTGATTTCAAGCTTCACACGCCACAGGGGTGCAGAAAGCAGGACACAGGGAAGAGTCAATGCCTCACTGAGAAGTTTGATGTGTGCAGTCTGTTGCCTGCAGCTCTTCATCTCACTGCTCCTTCTTCCTCAATCACTCACTGGAATATTTCACAAAAGATCTGCGACTTGTTCTGTCTGATTTGTGACGAATCTTGGCGTTATATTCTGAGCTCTCTGACAAACACTGCAATTCCTGTGACAGCTTAATAATAAAGTCAACTTGTGTTGTCCGTTTAATGTTTCTAATGCGAAGCTGCAGCAGTAGGAAGTGTTCAGTTTGCATTAGCGGTATCCTAACAAAACCGACACCAAAGAAACCGGCTTAGAAAACTGTAAATATTTAAACATTAAAATACTTTGATCATTAGGCCACTGGCTCACTCACTGCTGGGTTATCTCATTCAGCAAGAGATAGTGACTCTGCAGACATTTATTTCAAAGAAAGGTCTCCTGATTATCACTTTAAGTTTTGGGCTTAAGTTCCTATAATGTTGGAGCTTTGGGGGTTTTAAAGTTGGGGAATTTGAATGTGTCGATCGAGTCAGTGAGTTTGCTTTGGATGAGTTAATAAAATTATTCACAACTTTTAAAACTGGTACAACTAGAAGTAGGCTAAATCTGTTACTAGCAGGTCAGTGGCTTACTTTAAAACTCGATGATACTCAGGCAAGTTGTAGCATCATAAGGAGATTGTTTCTTTGAATTTAGATACTTATATGAATGCATATTAGCAAGAAATCACACTAAATAAAAAAATATATACATAATTTCAGTGAGTTAAGTTTAGGGATATACCTTTTTGTTAAAGCGGATTTGGCTAAAGACGAATATTCAACAATATTGTTGTTTTTGGACATTTATTCAGGCAAACCTTTACTGAACTGCAAGATATACTTAATATGGTTTGACAGGATGTACTGGGTAACGGCAACGTTTACATAATTTAGTTAACAAGCCAAGTTTTCCACACATGTTCGCCAAGGGGACAGGAACAGGGACCTGATGTAATGCAGTGTAGATCAACATGGTCTAATAGAAACATTTTAGTCGAATGAGGAGTCTCCGACTTTTGATATGAATCTTTAAAATTAATATAAAAAATCAGGGAAAACTGCTAATGTAAATGAGTTTAGGGGTAAGACACGCAGTCAGTCTTTTTTTACTTCTGCTTGTGTGCGTGAGTGAGAAATAGAGACGGAGAGGCCTTAAGTTAATTAAAGTAAATAGAGTTAATTTTGTTTTCTAACCCCTGTAAACCCTGCAATCCGGCTGTACGGAATTAACCTCACGTATCCTCGCTCTTTCCCACCGTCACATGGATGCACGCACACACATCCACACTCACAAGCTCACGGATACACATGCTGTTGTGCATTCAAATAGGAATCTTGAACTTGAACCAGTAATCCTATAAATAAGCAGAAGGGCACTCAGTAGAGCGTGTACCTCCGCCAAGGCCGAGCATTTAAATTCACTATCCAGATTTTCATTTGGAACTGCACCAATTGAGTCTTTCAATCGTTATCAGCCCCTTAAACAGGCCTGATTTGTTGTCGTCTTTAGGTGAAGAAGGCTAAAAGGTGATAAATAATCTTTGATCCCTTTGACCAGATCTGTGCCAAAAGGCAATGGGTTCTTTCTTGGCTTATACCCCGGCCTTCCACTAGGATTCAAACAAATCAGGTGAGTAGGTTTTTTCATAATCCTGCTAATGGAGACACCAACAGCAATGTCAAAATAACTACTTGGCTGAGGTTGTAATCCTTGTGGTAATCTGGTTATGTGGCCCATCTGATATATAATCAGATTTTTGACCTCTTCGTGGTCAGTTCTCCAGGATGCCTTGGCAACAAGGTTTCCTCATGGTCATGGATTTTACTGTGTATTGTCCATGTGAAACCAATGCAAGCAACAATAAAAACAAAGTAATATATATTACTTTAGCTCTAGTGGTGCAGGACCCCAAGACTTTTACATAGTGCTTGAATGCACTGTACAATAGAATTTATTTTTTTTGTAGTACACATTGATCAAGTTTCTGTTGGAGCCACTTAAAGTTTAACATTCACATATTAAGTTATTATGTCGTAAAGATATAACATTGTTAATGTTCTGAATATTTAACAATTTTCTATTGCAGTACAACTGTGATGCTCAGTTTGATGTGTCATCCTGCTCACGGAATGACACAGAAGAGCAGGAGGATCGATCAGACTCATTTGAACGGTCACTGCTTCCAAGACCTACAACACCTGAAACACCACCAGCCAGTACAGTATGCTACATTCTGCCTCCTCCTGTGAGTTGTTAGAAAAATTAGCTTCACCAAATATTTGCACTCAAGCTTAAATGATCACTTTAAGTAGTTGAACCTACTCACACACACCGACTCAGCTTATGACTCTTTGACAAATTTAAGTTTAGACTTGAAAGGACTCCACAATATCAACACCAGATAATGATCAATACTTTCTAAAAAAGTGAAATCTGTCTTCATAGCTGCCTGTCCTGCTCGCTCTCTTCCCCTCTCTCACTCTCTAACGCTAACACACTTACACACACAAACAGTGTCATCTGACACATTCGTAATCTCACACTGGGTAAAAACAACAGAATTTATTAAACAAACAAAATATGGAGAGCTGGTGAGCGTGCTCGATTTGGCTGGTTGTGGAACGCTGTGCGCAGCACGAATGACAAAGACATAAAGAGGAGCAGTAAATTACTGACAGACATTATACATTCATGTTTATACATTATGAGAACAGATATATGTATACATTGTTAAACTACATGAGAATTGGAGTAGTTAATATACAGAAACACATTGATGAATAATAGCTAAATTCGCTTGCTACTTTGACAAATTAACAATCGCAGGGTCAAAGAGCGAAAAAGCGATCTCTTGTGGAAATGGCCGCTCTCATTTTGCGGTCTGCCCGGTTGTATGGGGCTCGATCATACCAAGCAGGAAATTAAAACTCCTTTGCTGCCAGCTGCAGAAGCTCAGGCTTTAATCATAGTTGTCTTTGCCAAGCCACAATACAAGCAGGCATGTACCCAAACATGGATAAGTCTTCTGGCTGCAGAGTATCCCATTTTTTACATTAAGAGCAAACTAGTGAGATTTTTCCACAAGCAGACACAGTCAATAAAAGTGAACAAAATTGATTGGTGGAATGTTTTGGTAAAGGGATGAAGGGAGCTACTTGGCGAGATGGAGAGGCGTAGGCAGACTGTAGTGTGGATGGAATGCTGGAGTCTGGCAGGTGGTTGGATGAGTGGGATTGCAGCAGCGTGAAATGATGCATGGCATGGCTGGTGAACTGGCACCAGCATACTAGACCTAGGTAAATGAATAGTATAGTGACAGGCACAGCAAAGAATCTCGGGATTAAATAAACATGAGGAAAGTACTGAGCGGCTGCGAGAGAAGGTACCACCGAACAGCCTGAACAAACTGCAGATGAGTAGTAAAGCTCGGTACTCAAGTTGAGCTTGATGAGGTGATTGCTGAAAGCTGAGGAAGTAAGCCAGGTGCACGTTGTTCCCTCAACACGATGAGACACCACAGATAGACCAGACAATCATTAAATCAATAGCTGTGTCTCAAGGAAGGGGCCTCATCCTTCGGAGCCTGCATTTGAAGACCCATTGTGTCATATTGGCAGAACCAGGCTTGTTCAAATGCAGCCAACAAAGGCGTCTTTACATCCCCACGCAACGAAGGCTCAAATGGGTTGATCCAACTAGCTGTCAGAACAAGCTAATGACCCAACAGACCTGACCGTCTCATTTTGGTTCAGCCTTTATTGTCAATGCAGCCTATGAAAGCCAGCCCCTCCGAAAGACACTGTCTCACATGTGAATTAAGGCTTATGTGAATGTGTTAATTCAGTAGGCTTAAAATATGCTTGGCTTTAGTGTTTAACAGCAGTGTCTTGCTGTTCTCAAATTACACATGTTTGGAGGTGCCTGGCGGACAAGATTTAGCATCAGGCACCTAAAAAGATAGAAAAAGTCCTGTAGCATGACGTCCGAATACAATAGTACAATGGAATGCCTTTGACGTTAGTGCAGCCAAAAAGGAAAAAAAAAAAAATGAGGAAGACAGGAGGGGGCCTCCTACACAGGAGAGCACTCCTGCTGAGGAGCCGGCCCTCTGCAATAACGAGGACAATTCACACAAAAAAATAGTCAGAAGGTCAAAAGGGGGTTTGCTGGTGTCTGAAACTCCTGCCCTTTTAAGAGATCCTCTCACAATCCACACCGAGCTCCACGGGATCTTCTAAGAATGGTAATGCTATTTTCAAGAGAATTGATTGGTCAGTGGGTGGTGCTTTCTACGGGTTGATCTGCTATCACAAACCCAACCGCCAGAGCAGATTGAGTGTTCAGAACAAATATCCAGGATTGAACCTGGTAAGTGAAAGTCAAAACCCATAAAACTCGAAAGTGTCTGTACATGAACCATGTCTTCTCTGTGGGAAGGCTGAAGACTGGACAAACTGAGGTTCATGAAGCTGAAGAACTAATTTTCATCTTTAGAGAAACTTAACTTTTTATACCTGTCCTTATTTGCAATTTGGCAAATTGTACACTTTTGTGCATTTCTTGTTTTTTTGAAATATTTGTAGAATTTCTGCATTCTGCTACCTCAATGTATAGTAACAATAAAGGTTGAATGGATATGCTGATGTGTCAGTTAAAAAACTGAAAGTACAACTTTAAACAACAATTCTTGATTTTAAAAGCTTTTCAATACATACATGATTTAACACTTATTTAGTGTTGAAAATCCAGTTCATATACACGTCAACATATATATATATATATATGCTCACTCCTGATATAAAAAAATCTAAAAATATGAGGCTGGGATGTAAATTTAATTAAAACTATGAAATTGTCTTGTTTAATGCCTCAACAGGGGATCAAGGCTTCCTTGATTCTGATGAAGGAATCAAAGTGTGAAGTGTTTTGAAGTTGGATATTGAAGCTATCGTGGCATTCTGGGAAATCAGAGTGACTGCCTGGTGAGATTTCACTGTCACAAAATTGAAATTAAGTCGTAGCTGGTCGAATCCGCTGGGAGGGAAACACAAATCTTTGCATTAGCACTGTGCTAGTTATTGATCCATAACTGTACCATTCAGCTGCAAAATAAAAGAGGCCTCTTACTGCACCACTGCAAAATATCAACAGATGGTCTGTTAAACTGTGTTTGGTAATTTTGTCCCTAAGGACTTTCTATACAGATGCACAGGTGAGAGAAGGGCAGAGAGCAGGGACTGGGCCGAGCACGGTCCACAACAGAGGAGCAGGACGGACAGGAGGAGCCCCCAACGTCCAAAGGAGAAGTGGAGAACAGGTTCAGTCTGATTTGAATGGCACCCAGACTTGTCCACTGACTGATTGGAGTGAGCAACTTCTACAATCTAACAAGGTGGTAGAGGCCGAGTCATGATTATAGGATGGGATGCAGCTGGTGGAGCGCTGCTCTCACTCCAACACCTGTCAGCACTCAGACAATTACACACACACACACACACTGCAGGTCTGTTTGGAAGCTGGAATAAAGAAAGCTGGGCCCTTGAAATAAGCCATGAGTGAATCAAAAGAATCTTAATCACCCCTGGAGGCCAGTTGTAGTAGCGGTCATAAACCTAGGCATGTCCATGTTTGTAGTTGGAAGATGGACCAAACCAAACTAAAATTACACAAATGTATATATTTTCACAATGATATTTTCATGGTTTGAAAAATTGTATTATTTCTTACACTCTGATGCATTATTTTTAACAATCTAATAATTTTGTGTATAACGTTAGTTTGTGAATAATACTTTTCCTTCAGAAGGACTATTGATACATTTTTTCATTGCCTTGTTGGAACTTTGAATAAAGGATTTGCATGCTTCTTCTACAACTGCACACACTTCCCCACTCACACAGCACCACACACACCAACACAAACATACTGAGATTACCATACTGTAAAATTCAATGACGAGCATATGTAAAGTGAGGGGGCACATCCTCGGCCAGCTGCTCCTTTACAGAGACAAATTAAATAAACTGACACCAAGTGTTAGTTTTAGAAGAGTCCAAGTCACACAGGTCATCTGAAAATAATTGATGGCATAAAGAAGGAAAATGTGTCATTTGACTAGAACGTGTACATACTCAGAGTGTGCATAGTGTATCATTGATAAAATATAAATCATTTTATGAAACTCAATATAAAGCACAACTACACTGGCCCACGGTACATGTGACAGCTAAAAGATGACATTCTATCAATCTTTCAAAGCCCCTTAAGCTCCAATTCTGCATCTGTGTCTATTGTGACCGGTAAGGGTATAATGATTCATTCATCTGGATGAATACATTTATGATTGTCCATGTGCACCTATTTTGACATGCCTGTGTGGTATAGTGACCATTGAGGCGCGAGGACTAAGTGCAATCTTCTCCATCATCCCCAGGAACAAGACTTCAGGCTTGTGCACACTTCTTTGACCTGTAAACCGGTCAGAGTATTTTTCCATGGTTTCCAGCTGAATGCCTCACGAGCCGTGCAACGCTCGCCACCACATCCCCTTCTGGGGATGCATACTTCAAATTTGACATCACCACACTGGAGGCATCCCTTAGCGAAACACACAAGCTCTACCATCTTCTTTGCCCTGATAATTTTGGACGAGACACCCTGCAAATGGAAAGCCATGGACAAAGACAAGGTAGAACAAGCAACGAGAGCAAGGCCAGTTGCCACAGTGAAATGCTGCAAAATGAAAATAAAAATGATAATTAAAATGGAGCTGAAGTCAAGCCTGAAGTCAAATAAAATTGCCAAATCATATTTTATGCTTTCTTTGAGTTGGTATAAATGGAACTGAATGTGTGAAATGGGCTTATAATAACATTTCATATCGATCTAAGGCCCCTGAATCATATCAAATGCCATCATTGCACAATATTTTGAAATCAGCAAATATAGTGTTGATGTCGAAAGAATTAAACTGTATCATGATGAAACTGTTGATTTACACCCTCAGTAACCAGCTAAGACACAAGAGATTCACAGTTCAAGTAAGATAGAAAACCAATGCATTTGTTGCTGTATTGTTAATTTGGCTGAAGGAACCCCCTGTCCAAGTTTAATGCCATTAGCTATGTGCTTGTTGTGGGACCAGAGTGTGACTTGATTCACAGTTCACGTCAGTTTCATTTGATAGTAAAGACAGTATTCCAGTTTGACTGGTGGCCAAAGTGTCTGCTGAGGTTTGTGTCAAGATGACGTCACCTGACTGATCTTTTTCATGAACAGTATGCCGACCTGAGATATCACCAGAACATCATAAAAAAACATCACCAGTTAATCCCCAGCATATTCATGCCAACATTACCCAAACAAACAAAACATACGGGCCTAGCAACAAAAGACATTCATATTCTAATGCATTTTAAATATCAGTTTGTACGAATACTTTGCAATCCTTTAAAGGGGACATATTATGCCCATTTTACCACAGTTGATATGGTTCCTTGGGGTTAATGAAATGTCTAACATATTTTGGTCAAAATACCACAAGGATCATTTAAAATAGCCAAATTTTTCCCTGTCTAAAACCGCTCTCCTCAGATTGACCTGTTTTGAGTGCCCCGCCCCCCTCAGCCCTGCCGAGCCTGGCTGCGAGAGCCCCAGCTCCCCAGCGCAGCCTCGCTTTGGGAGCTTGAGCTGGTGCAGCAGCAGCATCCTTCCACACTGTTGAGTCAACGTTTAGAGGTGTCCAGGGGAACCCTTGTTTATGCGGCCACTTAAATGTCTGACGGGTAGCAGCAGCGAGCTAACGCTAGCCGGGGAGAGCCCCTAGGGAGCTAGGGGAGCCGGGGAGAGCCCCTAGGGAGCTAGGGGAGCCGGGCTCGCAAGACTTCCTGCATGGGCATTGTGTTACTATGACATTTATTTCGGTCGTAATCCCATTCGACGCACTCTAGCGTACCATTCTGACATAGAGGAACCACAACAAATCGCGGGAGTTGTTTTTTTCCAGAGTTTTTGGGACAGTAGACATGCCAGATACCCAAATTAACGTGTAGCAGCACTACAAAAGTGGAATTTTAATAATATGTCCCCTTTAAGTGAGTTGTGTTTGTGTAACCTTACAGGACCTTGATCAAATTGGCATATGACAAACTGAATAGTTGTGACAGCTACCGCCAAGCAACTGTTTGCTCGAACAATCACGAAGCAATAAGGATCGTCCTCCAGCCAGATGGACAGTACCCGAATGCCAAAATGTTCTTGGGCGAAATGCTGAACCCCAAATGGCCACATGTAGATGTTTTAGATAAAAACGTAAGCTAAATAATGTTTTGCTACGTTTATAGTGATGTTTTGGCAGTAGGTAGGTATCTTACTGGAACAAAGGTCTGCTGCTGAGGCTATGATCTGACGTCTAGGCCGACTTGAACTGTGGCATTTAAAGCAGAGGCGATTGGAGATAATGATGAGCAACTTGTTGTCCAACACCTGAACACCTGATGCATCTCCTGTAATTTTGACCGACACACACACACAAAAAGATCCAATGCTCCTTTCTAGTGGGGAAAGGAGACACAAGCCAAGGGTGTAACACTGTGACGAAAAAAGATTGTGATAATGTTTTGATTAAAAAAAATTTAATAAAATTTTAATGAAGAAGATACAATTAAGATTAGATGAATTTCAAGCCCTCACGGGCAATAGAGGCACGAAAGACTGGAAGTTGTTATTTACACTGATCATCCACAACATCATGTTGGTATATTAAATAGTACAGTACTGTAAATAATGTCAATATATCTAAACCATGAGGATTTGTTTGTTTGGCAAAAAGTCTGTATTATCAGCTATTGAAATGGACACGTGTAGCTTGACCAACATGTGCTATTGTGAGCATGTGTGGCTTTACCCAAGAGTGCAGAGATACTTATAAACTTGTATTTAGAGCTGCAGGCTTCTCATATCACAACATGTCCCTGTGTCGGAGCCTGTCTAACATGTGTGACTGTGTGGGGCAGCATGCAATGTGTGGGCAGCATGTCTAACAGCACACACAGCTGTGTCACAGACAAAGTGGATTTCATGTCGCTGAGAAACAGAACACATCTCACCCGGAGCATAGGCAACTGAGCCAATACTGCACAGTTATAATCGTGTCAGGAGACGCTGTCTGGAGCTGAGACTGACTGTGGATTCACATTGTTTGCTTCAGCCTTTAAACCCAAGTGACTGTTATGTCTGTCTCACAATCAGCTATGGCGTTAATGTGCCCCTGACTAGCAGTTCACACCCACTGCTGTCATTTGTTAACTAAATATGCCAATTTAGGTCAACTTGTTCTAGTGAGCAATAAGCACCAGTCTTGATGATGATGACAAGCTTTGAATCTAGGGTTTCCCAGCCATTGGAAGTTGTTTTCAGGATGTTGCTGTGATATCAGATATCAGCAAATACCAAGGTAAATACAGTGTCCTCAGAACCACTAGAAAGGATGGCCATAAGTTCAAACCCAGGACGACCTGTGGAAAGACTTAAAACAATTATTGGAGCGTTGTAACTTTTGTAAACAGGTCATAGCAAGAACCCTGATGAAGTAACTCAGCTTGTGTGACCTCACAGTTCACAGACACATACTTTTCAACATTAAGAATATGCCGTCTTCCACCTTCACCACATTGAAAGAGGCCTTGGACTTGTCATCCTTGATAATATAAAGATATGTGGGTTTTAATTAGTCTTATGACTCCCACTCTTATGACCCTAATTAACTGAGCTAATTAGTTTATTTGACCTAATCTAACCTTTCAGCATTTACCTTCACAAAACTTCACACAGTCAGTGAAGCTACAGCTTTGTGCTGTACAGGTGTACTTTTATGCTGATGCTTCATCTAAGTAGCTAACTGGAAGGGCTCAGGCTTAACATTAACTTTATTTTTCTTTTCTCTTTTTGTTTCCACTGACACATGTTAAGCGTTCTTTTGTCTCTTGTAAGGTGCTATATAATTCACATTATTCTAATTATTATTATTATTATTATGATTATTATTATTTACATGTATTTCGCTACTAGCACTTTTATTTTTTGTCTCTTAGCTGCACTTGCAAACGGAATCAACAGCTTTTTTTGGGATTCTTGGGGTCAGTTGAATCAACTTTGAAGTAGATATGGAGAACTTGTTAGCAAACAGCTGGGATTTTACACTATAATCTTTGGTACATTTAAACCTTGATATAATAATTTTGACGTTGTTTAGCAAACCTGTTGCACACAGACCTTTGGTTCATGATTGGATTTTAAAGTTTTAATGGTTTTAACATTAAAGTAATTTTTTTTTTTTTATTTATGATCCCATCATTATTAAGATGAGGGCACATATTGAAAATGGGCAGTATTACTCCATGCTCTATTACCTCAAGCCTTAATTAATTTAAAGTTACACTGAGGAGCAGACCTTAGCTCACCCATATTTTATTCCTGAGACGGGCTCCAATAAAAATATGTAGTAGATAGTAAATTGATTTTTATAATGGGGCAGATACATTTCAAAGTGAATAAGTAAGACTGTGTAGACATTTTTCTTCGGCCAAATTGAGCAGCAGGGAGTGAAAGGTTTACAGGCAGATTTGTGTGCAGCCATGGCCTTCAAAATAAATGAAATAATAAAAAAATAAAAAATTACATCTGCAACCACTGTATGATAAACACAAAACACAAGACCAGAAACGAATTAGTCTTTATGCTCATGTAACTGTCATGAACATGACAGTTACAAACCTATTTCAAATCTAGACTTTCTGTTCTTCCATCCACAAATGGTTAGGTATGAAGTAGTGCTCTGCAGCAATATTTTCAGGAGTGGATCCCTGCTATGTTTTTTGTTTAAAAGAAAACTCCCCAGGAAACCTTTAATTTGAGCACCTTTAACTACTAGGTTAAGCTAAATGCTGATTACATTTTATTGCTTCTGTGATTATAATCCACTTTGACAAATATATTCGATCTGCATTAAAAAAAATGTTTACTCTTGATAATTTGAAATGCATTTTACTGATAATGTCTGGCAGGCTGAGCGGAAACTCTTTCCTAGCCTGATAATGAAAATAATAAACAGATTTCAGCGCTCAGTGTTTCTTGAGGCATTTTATAAACATGGTATTCATAACATTGTTGGGTTCCTCCTAAAATGGAATTAGTTTCAGTCAGACATAACAGCGGAGATCGGTCTCAGATTAAGATATTGGCAGCTAGATTAGATCAGATTAGATTAGATGTAACTTTATTTATCCACACATCGGGGGAATTCACATTTGAACCTGGAATTCTGTAACGGTACCCAACTGTACCTTTTAACAAAAAAAAATTATGCCTATGTTTACATGATCTCAGGTAAACATAGGCTTCATGTTTACCTGGGATCTGCTGGACCAGCTCCCCTTGTTTGAGGGGTCACAGCCCCTAATGCTCCTTCTACCACAGGGATCACATTGTAGTTCACCTCCTGCATCTGTCCTGTGGTTCTTTAAATCAATGGAATCCTCGATCTTTGCATGCTCCCTGTTTCCTGATGTTACAGTCAGCTCTCGAATGTTTTTTTGTCAGATGGAATTGCAAGGGCAGCTCTCCTGAGATTATAGAATCCAATAAACGTATATACATGGGGGGGAGGGGTTCATCCAGGGCACCATACATGTATACAATAACTTACTGAAAGAGCAAGAATACTCGCCAAATATTAGTGCGCATGGGGCGCATGTCAATGAGAGAGAAGCTCTGATTAATTAGCACCTGTCTCTGCTATGTGTTTGCATCAGTTTAATCTTTTAACATTATAAGAGTCAGTTCTTTTGCCTGTTTTGAGATATTCAACAGTGAAGCACCATTATATATCATGTTGAATTTTAACAGCTCTTATGCTGTAGGGTCAGAGTCGTGCCGGATAATCATTTATTCATCCAATCTTTTGGAATGAATCAACACTGAGAAACTACTGGTTAGATCTGTTGTACAAGGATGTTCTGTCAGTCTCCTCTGCTCCACTCACACTGTGAGGGGAAACTCCTTTTTTTTTACAGTTCTCTGATCTGAGAAGACTCACCTCAACAATTTCAAACTGGCTCCTTCAGAGTAGTTTGATAAACGGACTTGTTTGAATTTCGTTTTGTGCATAAGAGATGAAAATTGAGAGATTAAGTTTAGCTGGTGGTTAGTTCGGCCTGGAATAAAAAATAGGACTGTGTGGCTGGTATGGACACAAATGGTACAGCACAATAGCAAGAATAGGATACCTTTAACATTAGATTAACATAACATAACATAAATTGATTGAAATGAACATGTAAAAACATTCTATAAATAACTTTTACAACCAAAAAACAAATGCCATGGTTGCAAAAATTGTTTGCAAGAAACCTTAACAGAGGTTGTTCTTGGAATTTGATGAATCAGATGCTGTTGTTTTTCTGAGTAAGTCATGCCCAGATGAAGGAACAGAAAAGTGGTAAATTATCATACCTCTGGGTTTGGTTCAGAGAAAAATTGAAAGTCAGAGGTTTTGGACCAAGTCAGGCTGAAACAGATTTACACAGGATCACATGTCTGAATGATGAAGACTTTCACTTTGAGTATTCCAACTAGTGTAAGGTGCTTCGCCCACATCAGACGCACGCTCTTCTATGAACCGTCCAATGTCAAGTATAGGTAGATACGTAGGAGACGTAGGCGATGACGCCACCATCATAAAGCTGTATGTAGCTATTCCTTTTTTCCCCATTTAAAGGGACTCTTACCTTTGTTGCATTTGAGAATTTCAGCACATTCGAATCATCCCGCCTTCCTCCAATGCCCCACCCCCTCGTTCCCATCCGCGATTTTGAAGGAACTTTATTTACAAGCAGATTTACAACCTACTGCCTCCGCGAACGCACGTCCCTGGGAGCGGCTGTTTCAGTACGCCGTGGATCACTTTGGTCTGCCATCGTCATTCGCTACTGTCTCCCGTGGAATCAAAACAAGCCCTCTAGTTGAGGACGCGCCTTGATGACGCGGGCCGAATGCGCCACAAGAAGCAGACGACAAACAGACAGGTCTGTCGGCCAATAAGGTCCTTCGGTCCGAAGAATTTTATTGGTTGAAGTTTTCACTAAATATTACGAGAGTGAAATAATTGTTTGTTTTAATTCCTGGTGGGTCTGTCTTGCATTTTAGAGTGGCATTACCTTATTAATACCAATTTAACCTTATCCACAAAAAGTGTAAAAATGCAACAAAGGTAAGTGTCCCTTTAATTCATTTTTGTTCATTTGCTTTTTTTCACACTGCCTCTTCAAAAAGCAGTTCGACTTTTTTAAGGTCGTAAAGACTGCCTTTGAATGCGACTACAAAAATCTCTATCTGTTTGTGTTTCTGGCTCTTTGTCCTTTTTCTTTGCTATTACTCCTCCTTCCCGCTGCAGAAGGTGAACCTGTTTTAGCTCAACAATGCATTGATTTGCAGTTGCTGTACAGTGTCTATAGTTGTCATAGCGGGCCAGTCACATAATGATTCTTCCCTCTGTGCTGTCTGACAGGGCAGATGCGAAAAGTCGATAGCCTCCATTCAGCCCCAGTGAATGAGAAATACTGTCCTGTCTCTTGAGAAACCGATCAGCAGAGGAAAGGGAAAACACTTTATTGGTGCATGAAACGTAGTAGGCATGAGCTCACACTGCCTCTTCAAAAAGCAGTTCGAATTTTTTAAGCTCGTAAAGACTGCCTTTGAATGCGACTACAAAAATCTCTATCTGTTTGTGTTTCTGGCTCTTTGTCCTTTTTCTTTGCTATTACTCCTCCTTCCCGCTGCAGAAGGTGAACCTGTTTTAGCTCAACAATGCATTGATTTGCAGTTGCTGTACAGTGTCTATAGTTGTCATAGCGGGCCAGTCACATAATGATTCTTCCCTCTGTGCTGTCTGACAGGGCAGATGCGAAAAGTCGATAGCCTCCATTCAGCCCCAGTGAATGAGAAATACTGTCCTGTCTCTTGAGAAACCGATCAGCAGAGGAAAGGGAAAACACTTTATTGGTGCATGAAACGTAATAGGCATGAGCTACATCTGTATTCATGTAACTACTGTGTGTATTTCCCAATATATAAATGTTTAGATTATTTTCTTTCTCTTCAGAGTCCATCCAATTCTATGACAATGTAAAGACGGATTGACACATTTCATTGACTTGGATGTATCAGGTATATAAGCCTGTATTAAGACACTTTGAATTTAAGGTGACTGTAGTTTTTTCAAATCAAGCCTTTGCTTATGTTGCAAATGAACCGAACCAAGATTCAGTTAGGTCCAGATTGAGTCCATCTCCCTGGTTTGACCAAAACAAGGTCGGTATTAAAGTAGCTCAAAATGACATGTATATGATTAATCTGCTTTCAAAATTCTATTAACAGAGTTTTTTCTCTAAACAGACTAAGGGCCCTATTGTAACAGCATGTGGTGGAAGATGCAGTGAGTCAGAGGGTGCGGTGATTCATAAATGCACTCTATAGTCACATGATTGGCCTCATCACTTTGCAGCTGAGCCACTCACAGGGATGCATTAACAAATGGAAAGGAAATCATATTGGAAATCATATTGCTGTCTGGATGGTGCTGAGCGACACATCCTGAATACACGGCACCTCAGATCCTGAGCAGATGGTTTGTACTTTTCTTAAACTCGAAGAATGACGATGGAAATAAATAATAAAAAGAAACGTTGATGAGAACATTTATATAACCGCATACATCCGACATGGTTTCAGTTTTATTTCCTCTGTACCTCATGTCATAAATGGTTCAATCCAACCATAAAATCTGACACAACAGCATCCTAACAGCAACGCAGGAATAAAACATCACATGCTGTTGGAAAGGAGGCAGTGATGCACAGGATTGATGAGCTGCTGTAAACTGCCTCTAAACAACAGAACAAAGTCGTAATGGAGCAGTCTGATGCCTGTAGTATTGTATGGGGAATCCTTTGCAGCATCCTGTTGTCATATGTTTGGGATTTAATGATGACGCTGTACCTCAGGCTGCAGATTCGTTACCATAAGTGTCCTGCTCCCTTCATAGGTTTACAGGGGTTTATGGAACTGAAGGAGAAGCTTGTCATACACTATAAAGCTGCTGTGTATAGCAGATACTGTAAGTTTGTTGAGGGTGTTTTGCATTTGAAAACCAGCTAGCGTTTTCAGCGTGCCATATTCCGAAATTGTCACACTACAGTTTCATAATGAATGCAAAACCATGTGAACACTGCTCATAATAGAATAAGACATCTTTTAAATGGTGTTTTGAGTCATTATATCATTGTTTAGCTGAGCAGTGCTGTTGGCTGTGTGTGTGCTCATACTATCACACTATCATGTGCTTGCACGATTGTCCCAAAAGTTTTTACCATCCATGGTGAGACCTTATAGTTGTGCGTCAACCAAATTGGCACGTGCTTGTGAAGCAACAGAACTACAATGTAGTTTTGCACTGCATGTCACCCCATTCAAAATAAAGGAGCAGTTTCGAACCCTCCAATGCTTCAATGAGATTTGCAGCATATTTAGAAGAGAGACGGTGGACTAGTGGCAGAACCTTGGACTATGGGCAGAAAAGGTCTCTGGTTCGTCTGTGGTTCGACTCCACGGAGAGACAACAAAAGACGAACCTGGATTGATATGTCCAAAAATCTGGCACCTTACTCCCCCAACATCTGCTCCCTGTGCGCCGTACATGGCTGCTCACTGCTCTCGGTGTCCTCCTGTGTTCACCAGATGGGTTAAAAGTAGAGGTTAAATTAACCCCCTTGCATGAGTGTGCCTGTGCATGTCAGTGCATGTGTTTGGGACAAATACATGTATCTTAATCTTAATCTTTAGCTGGAAATTTGCTCAATATATGTTTTTCTGAAACCTAGTTTTGAACAACCAACTTTCAAGGACCAATGGCTGTTAACAGTGTTTTTTAAACTGGGTAAAAACCACTGACATACATTGTATTGCCCTGTTTTATTAAAAATAGCCTTAACACTTATCAGGTGTAAGCTTTCTGGTCATTATGCTGCAGCACATTACCTTGACTCAGGTACAGTGGCTGAAGGCCTTTATTTCACAGCATTACACTGGATTGCAACATAATCCAGCCTAACTGTGTAAGGAATAAATGCTGCGCATTGCCTTGACTTTGGTGGACTCACAGCATGACAGCTTGGTTGTGTGTGTGTGTGTTTGTGTGTGAGAGAGAGTGTTATGTGAGTCCTCCGTTGAACCGGAACTTTATTCACACGAGGCGCTCATCTCTCTCAGGCAGTTATATGCACACTATCATCGCTTATGCTAAGCTCGTGCAATTAGCATTTGGTATATTATCTGCCCCGAAATGATGTAAACACCTCCTTTAAGAATTTCCCACCTGTGATTCCATGAGAGCGTGGACATTTGCTCCATGTTGCGTGTGCATGTGTGTAACTGTGGTTGATATGACTACTCAGGCATTCTAATCATCTGCAACGTGGCTCTGCGACATTTGCATGCTAACAGCCATCTTCCAGTGAGTATGCTTGAGTTATTGAACCCACTCTGTGTCTCATCTTTTAGTGCTGCCGACTGCACCCACTTGTTGTGTGGGTGAATGATAGTCTCTGTGTGCATTTACTGTGTGTGTGTGTGTGTGTGTCACCTTTTCTATCTGATGCTAATGTATCTTCTTGAGAAAGTGACCTACAAAGGTATGAGTGTACTCTGTCATAATGATTTAGACTTGTACAATGTATGCTTCAGTGTGTGACTTGTATACTGTCTGTGTGTATGGCATTACAGTACTGTGCGTGTGTGTGTGTTTTATTTCTGAGGTCCTGGTTATGGTTAAACTGGGCACACGCTGTAAGATTTTCGAAATCGTGTTAAATTCCACCACACACTCTCATCTCTGGATTTATGCACTCACAACGTACGACAGTGTATGTTGCATCAGCCACTCAGGAACAGATCCGGCCGGTGTGTTCATGTCAAAGAAGAAAAACTGAAGTTTGATTGTAATCAATGCTCACAAGGGAAAATCATGCTAAGTTGATCATATGTATCATTCTTTTTGCCAAAACATCCCATTAAAAAAAGGTATCACCAAATTTTGGCTAAGCTGTTTTGGAGACAGGAAGCAAAGTACGTTTAAGGCACAACAGAGAACAAAATCAGCCTTTAAAGTTAGTTGTGCGACTCAGAAATTGTGTTTAAATTAAATGATGTATGAAGAATGGGATGGTTAAGGTTAGGCTGTCAATGCTGTGACCTAATAAAAATAGCTGTGCAAACCTGTGAGTAAACTGTAAGAAGCAGCAGAGGAACTCAAATGTAGCGAGCGTGTAAGATACAACATACAGATTTATGAAATTGAACTTTTTGGTATTTTAAAATTCCATATTTGTATATGTGACATATACCAGAACAAAGCTAACCAAATGCAGATCCAATCAGACCTCTTCCAATCTGTGAACATTGACTGTTATTTCTACTCCTTCTGCCTCAGAAATTAGGAGTTGCTTCTTTACTTTGGTTGGTGCAATTCAATCCATATTTGTGCTTCACCAGAGTTTGTTTCTCCAAAACATCTCTACAGTGATTCAGCTGTTGGGAGCCTTTTGTGAAAGCAGTAAAAACTGTTTGTGAGAAAGAGATGAGACACTTCACTGTAGGAGATGATGGCAAAGTGGGATTAAATCTCACCGAGATGATTTTGTTCAACTGATTTAACAAAGCATTAAAACTCCAATATTTTGTTATAAATTTCTTTCGCTAAAAAAGTGCTTTGAATTAAGCGATGCATAAACCTGTTAAAATTGAATTGCAAAGACACGTTAAGGGCAGAAAATGGCACGACTGCAAAGGCTATGAAGCAAAATTAATGAACAGGCAGAGAAAGGAAGACGACCAATCTTCTGTTAGATTATTAATAAACTCAGCAGAGCTTTGCAGGAATGTTGGTAGTGGTCAGGTGACCTTGGACCTGCAAAAGGTGGAGAGCAGAAACTAAGAGTAAAAAATAGATTAGACTGATCTATTTAATATAAAAGGCTGTGATGCTTTAATGGTTTGCCGTTTTAACTCTACTTTACTTCTGCAGAATGTTCAGGTAAAGCAAACATCATGTTGCTCATCTGCCTGAACAATGGGGTTTAGGATGATTCATTTTATGTTCATTATGAAATGCTATTAAATATTGAGTACATGTTCAAACAGACGTTAATAGAATGAATCATTGGTTTTAAGGAGAGACTCAGAAGCCTCTTCTTCTTATGGAAAAACTGAATAATAGAACCTGAAAATGATCAACTGTCTGTAAAGATCAGGCATTAGCTACATGTATCAGTGGTGAGCCTTTGCCTCCCGTTCATTTCCAATCTGTGTGATTAAAGAGGCTATTCAAATATTTGTTTCCTGTTGCAAGGTAAATCGCACTGTGGCTTTCTGCTGAGTTAAACTTTGGTAAACTTTGACCAATGATATTCGCCTTGGATGCATGCACGTGTGCCCGGGCCCTTAACCTGTGTTTATGCCTAACGGACTGCTCATTGTAAACGCCAACTGTGACGTCAATGCCTTACCTTTGCCTTTCATGCTCTCCCTTGAGCCCAGAGACTCTGCGAAGGTGTCGCTGCTGAGAAATATCCACCGGAGGAAAAAGGGAAAGTTTATGGCAACAACTTCTTTCCTCCAGGAGCACAGATTTTAATCTGAACCCATTTTTTGCCTTGACTAACCAGTTAGAGAGTTTTTTTTCCATTTTCCAAGTCAGGAAGGGCTGAATGAATCTCATGCAGCTGCTATGAAGACAGATTTGACCAATTTAAGAAAAGTATTGATTGTGTGTTCCTCAGTGTTGGGGTAGAGACGTTACCATGTATGTTGTGGTATGGTGCTGCTCTAACTGAATTGAGTAACAAAAGCCGAAGACTTTCAAGATATATTTTTGAGTGAGCTCCACAACATCAACCAATTGGATACTTTAGGGAGAGAGAAACCAAGCAAATATTTGTTGTGAGTGTAAATGTATGAAACTGCGTAAAAGGGATTACTATTGCACACTAAGATGTATAGGGGAGAGCCGGGCAATGTGGGACATCGGGTAATGTGAGACAGCCCCTGTATCTAGGCAACGGAACACATTTGTGGTCATTTGACCATTATGTTTTCAAGCCCCTCCCATTCCCCCCTTGCAATGAAGGAGAAGTTGGTGCTGGTGCTGTGGAAAGTATGTTTTTTCACAAAAATGTGTTTTTTGCATGTAAAAGTAAATTTTCTTGCTTTGAACTTAATCAACTGTTGTGTCAAAACAAATTGATTCAGGTAGAAAAACTTATATCATACATGTTGATGAACTTCCAACATATAAAACCATGTGATTGATGCTAGCTGAAGATTAGCCTGAATTGATAAAAGATGTTGTTTTTTCTAAAACGGTGGCTGTGGGGTAAAGTGAAACACTGTCTCACTTTACCCCACCATGAAGCACAAGTTAAGTTTAGTCTTAAACATATTTTAGTGTTATATTACATTATATATGTTTTATTTTTAACGTCATAAACATTGTAGAAAAGCCATCATGCCAAGAAACAATACACCAGGAAGACAACCTGGGGGCAAACACCCCTCGCCGCTGAGGTCATGCAAGGAAAGAAGTCCTTAAGAAAAGCTGGAAGGGAGAGAAATATTGATAAGACAACCCTCAAACAATTCATAAAGAAAAAAGAGAAAGGGTGCAGTAGCTGAGGCAAAGAGAATATTCACAGATGAGATGAAGGAGGAGCTTGCCAAACACTTGAAACAACTAGCTGACCAGTTCCATGGCCTTGCTCCAGTTAAGTGCCGTAAACTGTCATTTGAATACGCAGAGAAAAACAATATCCCTGTCCCTGCCAATTGGACAGAGAAACAATGTGCAGGTAAGCTAGGGTGTGCAAGAGATCACATGAATCATAATGATCATAAATGTGCTTAATTGACCATTCCCCATGATTCTTTTACTTGTCCGATATTAGTGGTTGTCATTCTAGCTGTCGGGATTTTAACTATTACAACATGTGTTGTTATAAAGTGAAAAATGTAAGTGGACCAATTAACCCCGTAGCCGGGGTGAAGTGGGACAAAAGACCACTTTTTAAAAAACAATCATATTTTCACTGCCCTTTGTCCTGAAGACATTCTGATCATTTCCATTGCTAGAAAACATCCTGAATTAATGGTAAAATGTGTAAATTTTACTGATATATCATTTTAGCTCGCCTAGAGAGGAGCAAATGCAAAAAATGTCCCACATTACCCCGCTCTCCCCTAATGGTAAACATGCAAATGCAATAATAGTTCATTAAATTGATTTTTGTGTGCTCAATTGGAATTATATTTTGCTTTGATAAAAATGTGTACAATATAACAATTTATGTGCGTGCAAAATATATAATGTAAACAATGTATCATTATAACAATAGGTGTTAATTCTTGCATTGTTCATGTGGCAAATATGACTTAACATATCAACTGGTACTCTGAGAGGAGCAACGCAATTGTTACTATGAAGGCACTGGTGACAGTTGATCTGGGTAAGGGGCTCGATAAAAAATTTTATGTAAATAAATTAATAAATAAAGTGTATTGTTATTAAATTTGATTTAAACAACTTTACACTTGCTGAAATTTAACTTTAGTGAGACGTCCCGAGTTGACTCGTATTTTGTCAGTCTAATGAGTGCAGTTTTCTTTTTAGCACAGAGCAATGCAGGAAAACAACTGCTCTTACAAACCAAGTCTTGTCTCAGTAATTACCTCAGTTGACGGAGAGCGGAGAGACCCCTTTGTGTGTCTGCTCCAACGCTGTCACTTCCTGTGTTGAGTACGTGCAAAGTTGCCTGAACTCATTCTGAACCAGAGCCCATCTGCGGTGCACTACCATTTTAATAACTGAGCTATAAGAGATACTGACTGTGTATTTGTCTGACTGTGTGCAAATGTGATGTTTGAGTGTTGTTGTTTTGCAGGTTGTAGTGGTCAAGGGCTGTTGATCCAGAGTTCAAGTCAAGGTCAGAGTCTGACGAAATGCGATTTAGAATAGCAACCAAAAACCCTACAAAAGAGACTATTCTCAGACCAACCCCTGAACCTCCCGCATATACCAAAGACACCAGCAAGTAAAGGCTAAAACCCCAAAAAATCACACAATTAATTAAAATGTGCAGTGAACACCAGGGGATGATCAGTCTGCCAATGAAGTGAGAATTAATGATATGCTTAGTGGGGATCTGGAGCCCGTATTGAAAAAAAAAGGGGCAACCTAGCAAGCAGCAGACTGCTTTTCACATTGCCAAGGAGGTTAATGATTGGATGGTCTTTCTCTATTTGAAATTAGCCAGTCAACGAGCTAGGGGTGTGTGCATCGTGGGGAGGTGAGTCGTTAAAGGGGCAGCTCGTCACAATGTGAGCTGGATATGTGGAGGCTGTTAATTATGTTACATTAGTCTAGATAAGGTGTTATGACAAAAAAAAACAAGAGCAAAGACCATTTATAAAAACGTATATCTACAAATAAGAAAATCATGAATCACTACCACGTGACAATTTAAAAAGGTACTGACGCCAACCCACCACACTGCATCACTTAAACAGCACAGAAGTAGTGATCCATTTTAAAACCTACTCCAGGTTTTTCATGGCCAAGCAGCAGAAAAAAAGTCAACTTCTTACTGTCCCCAGGAAGTCTGTCTGATCTGCTGGGTTTGGTCTTTTAGCTGTTCCAGACTCCAGCGTAGTACTGAAGGGGGATTGAGCTTTTGCTGTGCAGGCACCTCTGCTATGGTCTGTTGACACTGTCTCAGTTTGAAATCCTGTATTAGAAACGTTTGTTAACATCTCTATTGGGTAACCACCTAATTTTGTATTCATTTCCGTTGCTGCACTTGTTTGTACTTTGTGAATCATTTGATCTGTAACTGTGTTTATGCTGCTGATTAAAGTTACAACAAGTCCTCAGTGGATCACTACCCGACTCAGCACCCACATTATGTAATGTCGTGTACTTGAATAAAAGTTAAAAGTAACATTTTATCCTCCTACCACAAGGGCCCTGTAAAAGACTTTTACAAATCTGAAAAAAGTGAAGTTGAAGGAGCCGACAACCAGGATTGCCAAAAGAAAGAAAAGTTCACAGATTGTATGACTCATTTTATAACCATAACGATGGGAAACTATACCTAAGACAATAATGTGCAACCTTCAAAAGCACTGTTTTTATGGAGAAAAGAAAACTCGAAGCTCTTTTTCCCATCACTCTATACATTACTTTGTAAAATATTGGGCCTTGGGAGACAAAGCATTATAGAAAGCAAATATAAAAAGGCCTGAGCGGATATTGTCTAAGTGCATGTTGACAGAGCAAAAGGGTTTCTGGGAAAAGGTCCCGCTGAAGGATGAAACCAATTGAAATCTCATTGGTAAAATCGCATCAGATCAATGTCTGCAAAAGAAAAATAGACAGATTCCTGCTGTGAAACCAGAAGAGGGCTCAGTTATGTTGTGGTGTTGCCGTTTCCGACACAGGAAGCCTTCAATCTATCCAGGGCTCCTCCAACAGGACATTTATCCAAAACATACATCTAATAGCAGACGAGAATGGATGAGGAGGAAACACTGGACAGCTCAGAAGTGTCCTGCTGTGAGTACTGATCTCAGTCCAATTAGACATCTGTGAAAAGAGCCGAAACTCGTGATAAAATGACTGAGAGAGAACCTGTGAGAACCAGAACAGTTTGTTCAAAAAGAGAAGGATAAACTTCCATCTGACATGGGATCCACTGAAAGCCTTTGAGATGTTTAGGGGGACCTCTGAATTCTGAGTATTTCTTTTTTGCTAGGTACTTAGACAAAGATTTTTTGTATTATGAGGTTCCTCAAATAAATAGTAGAAAATATGTCAATGTGTGTTTCTTTTTATCATTAAACTTTTTAAAAATGTCTCTACTAATTTTGTTTCTGTTCCCTCTGTGGCCACTCCTGCATTAATAGCCATTTTCATACATCAATAAGATCAGACCCAATAGCGCAGATATTATCTACAACAAAAGCATTTCTGAATTGTTCAGGTGAGGGGTGGTGGGCATGCAGACAGCCAGGGCGTAACTCTCGCATCACATTGTCTTTCAAAATTGACGTGTTAGAAAGTGGGTCATTTCCTGCTGTGTTTCTCATTAGCTCACTTTGACATTATCCAGCGTTATTACTACGGGACTGGCAGGCAAAACTCCGGAGAGTGTCTGCTGCAACTCACTGAGACATTTGCATTTTCACAAACTGCCCCTCCTGATAATGTTCAGGGAATATCTGGAGGTCAGTGCCTGTCTGAAATCGGATAATGTAACGTCATCTCTAGAGCTTCTGTTGAGGTGGCACTGCTGCAGTATTTATTCTAGGTGTGTGGGTTGCATAGATAGACAGGGACAGAAAGACAGGTGCCCGCTTGCTTTTTATGGTTCTAAGACAGAAGGGAAAGGACAGGAAAGAGACGGCATGGAGAGTCACACACAAACATGTTCGCAAATACCCTGCTCACTTCCATGTGTGTGTGTGTGTGTGACATGCTTGGAAGTGCCAACAGAAAATAGGGCTCTCTTGAGGGCCACTGTGTAATGCAAACGCTGCCAGCTGACCATGTAGATACATACATACAGCTACATAAAGAGCTTGATTGGAGTTAATGAGTTCCAACATCATTGTGCATGTCTCTTTTTTCTTTTCTTTTTCTTATGTGAATTCAAATGTAGCATCGGAAATCAAAAGTAACAATTCTACTCCTTGAAAAAAGAAAAGAGGAAAGAGATAGTATGCCAATTACTTTAAATACTTTAAACCTCATTCAAAGAAATTTGTGTTTGCAACTTCTGTTATCGGAAGGATACAAATATTTTTGGCCACTTGCATTTAACAGTAGTACACATTCAAGCTCACACTCGCTTGGATCTCTACTCATTAATGTACAGCACACACGCTATTTTTTAGGGATGCTGGAATGCGCCTGCCTTGATATTCCCTTTAATTTATTCAGATAGTTACACTGTAAAAAGTGTTTCTGGGGGGAAAAGTAGGTCAGCCTGTTCTTTTCTTTCTGGTTTTGTTCCTATTTTAGAACAAAGCGGGTGGTACAGAGAGTTGACAGGAATTATGACTTGTGGGAACGAGTTATAGATATGTGCCCCTCAGATAGGGCTTGCTGTGCATTCAGTCGTTGAGTTTCTGCTACGTCTCGGCAGAACACAGAAGGGTGCGCCTACACTCCAAAAATATAGTCTTGTTATTGAGCCCAGCAGGAAGCAGGTACTGTATTTATATACTCAAAATTATTTCTTGCTTTTTTCCCTCTTGATTTAATAATTTTATATTCCACAGATTCCTCTTCTTTGTGAAAATAGGTGCCTACACCACCCCTGAGTTCATGTGGTGACAGAGTACGTGGAAACATTTCTCAAGTGTTATTAAAGCCATCTCAAATCATAATTACTCTGGCAAAGATCTTGGTACATTACTTGCTGAAATTATACAAAAACCAATTAACACAACTTTACATAATTTGACCAGCTTCAGATAGTAGCCTTTATATGTGACCACCAAAACCTCATTGTAGCCAGCATGTTTTTTTTTGTTGGTGTAAGCTATCTTTTTGTTGCTGTTTGATTGTTAAAGGTATTAACTCTGTTTGGGAATCTCACTTTTTATGACTTTTGGGCGTCTGACCAGTTGAGATCTAACTTAGCATGTTGGGGAATGTATACTGCCGTATTTGTTATTATCGTAAATTCCCCCGGAAAAAAGAACAGTCTGCACTTTACCGTGAGGAGCGCTAGGTCTAAAAAACAGTGTCTTTAAACAATCTTTGCGGCTGTGCACTGTTCACTTAAAGACACACACCTCCAGAGCAGCTGGCTACTTCAATCAATAGTCACACAATGAGGTGTAATTCTCATTCTGATCGCATCCATCTTGTGTGTTGGAGCCCTGGAGTTGACAAGGACAGACTCAGGAGCAGCCCGTCTCGCTCAACCCCATTTCTGTTTCCTTTATCTGCCTGCGTTGTTTTGCCGATGGTAATGCTGGTGGTCTCTGGTGTACGTAAGATCTCTGGGGGATAAAAGAAGTGTTGAAACCGACAGGTGCAGTAGGTGCCAATCGCCATTAAACAAGAAAAAACAATCGTTGTTTCTGACCTTGTAGGTAATCCGACCCGAGCACAAACATTGGGAATATAAATTTCTCCCTGATTGTCTCATTGGCTGTTGTGAGTCATGATGAGGCGGCGATATTCGAATAAGACCATTTCATAATCAGTTAAAAACTCATGGTAGGGGGTTTAAGTCTCTTACATACAGTATATGTCAATCTCTCAAAAACACCTAACCCCAGACTTTATAGCCAATACAAATGCTTTTGGGATTTATGTGCACGCATTGTGAATTATTGATATTCCTGTCAAACCTGATAGTTTTGTTTTACTTTGTTGTCATGCAAATATTGCAAAAAGGTGTTGTGGTGTCTGTGTGTGTTTAAATGCTTACATACATTTTTGTTTACAGCCTTTATTCCATATTCCAAATTTCATGTGGACACACCAAAGTCGCAATGACTTCTCAATCCCGGGAAATGAAACCTTTTGAGTGGATGCACAGTCCCTGCTTTTAATGTGCTAAAAATCCCAGACCATCTGTTGTCCAAAGGCAGTGTCTCATCAGCCCCTGGATGCGTGTCTCGTTGTGTTTGGGTCAGTCAGCCTGCTCGGACTGTTTGCAAAGTCTGGGCTGTCAGGATCACAGCAGCAGGTCAGAGCTGTATGGATTACAGAAGGCATGCGGCCAACTTCACCATCAGGACCATCAGGACTCACTTTCAGGGTTAATTTCCTCCAACTGTCACATTCAGGCAATAAAAAGTGGCACTCTGTTTGTCCTAAAGGAATGCCGCCCGTGGGACAATACAATTAAGCAGTTTCCTCATTAGCTTTTATTACATGACATATACATGACTGAGAGCAGCAATTTTTGTATTTGTATTGCAATTAAATGGACATGTGGACACAAACACACGTCTTAGAGGATTCCTTATAGAAAAGAGTTATTAAACTCACAATTGTTATGTGACTGGCTCTTTAATAAAAAAATTAGCCAACTTCATATATAATTCAGTTGCTCAGTGGCTACCTATCGTCAGCAAGATGTTGGCACCAAAAATCTCTTCTATGCAGATCCCTTGGAAAAGTGCTGACGTGGTTCTTGAAATGCTTGGTCAGTTAAGAATAATTTATGGTCTCAATTAATTTGACTTCTTCTTGGTGACAGTTATGATAATCTGTGTCTCAGTAGGGCCGTTGTTCTCAATCTTGGGGCAGGCACAGAACCAACTGCCATTTTTTTATTTGCTTATCCTAATTATTGGTAGCGATTGATACAATTTATGTGAGTGGGGTGTTGAACTTTTTTTAACCTCAGAAGAAAAAGTTTGAGATGCGCACTGCATTAAGACTTTAACAGTGGTAACTTAAGGGGGGAGGTTTAAAGACTTTCTCAGCCTATCCTTCAGATGCCTGCATAGCAAACCCCTCTGCTCTAATCATTACACAACTGTCCAGTTGATTTCAAACAGCAAGCGGCAAGCAACCGTTTCCAGCTCAGTCTGCACAAGACTTTTTATTGTGACACATTTCCTCAATATATCATAGCTTATCAATGAAAATTTTTCAGCATTTAAAAACTAAAGATGCTTGCTTGAAACCCATGAAATTACTGCTGAAAGGTGAATTTGTTCTGTATGTGACTGACAGCCTTACAGTGCAAACTTTTTTCATCTCTGGCAACCAACGTGACATATTTCTGTGAGAAACTGCATCTAGATGCATTGTTAATCCTAAATGAGGACAGATCTAGCTGCAGGTTGAAAGAAGTGGCCCATGTGTTTTCAAAAGCAACGGACAGCATAGGCTTAAAGCATGGAATTCCGCTCAAAGTTAAAGTTTGCATAAAACAACATTGCCCTTCTAGATGTTGTGTATTTGTGACATTAGCATGTACAGAAACCCTTCGCTGGATATATGCCATATGTGCCACATGTATGCTACGACTCATGTAATAGTTGCTATACACCTAGATGACACCCATAGAGATCATCTTGGAAAGATAACAAAAATCCAAAGATTTTGGTAATGCGGAGGGATCGATGTGCTGTAAACAAAAATGAGATTTAACAACACAATCATTGCTATATAAACACACACACCTTTGTCTTTCTCTATTTGTGAGTTAACCTCTCCTGCATACTGATACTGTGAACCCCTAAATCTGCTTCTAACCAGTTTTAGAAGTATACCAGTTTTTAACCCTTAATTAGTCCTTCAAGTCTAGCTGAAATGTTTGCACAATGCAGACATGTCCTCACTAAGACAGCTTGAAACAAAACTTAGGGGAAAAACAACTTGAAATGACAAAAAAAATTAAAAAAAAGAAATGTCTGTCCTTCTCCTCACTTCTATGGTTTAAATTGACATTGTAAATATTGACAAGACTGAAAGTGAAACGTCCTCTTTCATAAGTGTTTATCAGCATAAACATACACACGCAACAGAAAGTACACAGTAGGTAGTGAATTTAATGAGGCGTTTAAATCTAATAAGAAAACAGCAGCATACACCTATTATGTCTACTATAGTATGGAGCTTAACGCTGCAATTTTTTCTCGGCCTATTGCGTCTCTAATTCAATATCTGAGTTGTTTCATGGCCTGTTTACTCCATCTCTTCTTTTTTCACTGTGTGTGTAAATAAGGGAGCTCTCACCACGGCTGTAAAAAATTGATGTTTTCCTCTCCAAGAGCACTCCAGAGATGAATATGTGCTTTATTCAGCAGTCATGTGATCCAAATATAATGGGAACAGGACGTTTTTATATGCTGTCATATATTCATTTCTCTAAAGGTATATGCAGACCAAGACTTAAGAAGTTTAAGGAAGCAATTAAGGAACTCAACCCGAAATATATAAGGAGTTAAGAAGGGCAAATAAGAAAAAAAAACATATCAAAATATTGAAAACATTTTTAAACGTATAGGAAGTTTCTAGACTAAGACGTTATATTATTAGTTGGCACTAATTCTGACACTACCACAGAATATCAAATTTGAATGAGATTAACTGAAGCAAATACCCAGTATTTACTCACAGGATTCAATGTGTGTGAATAGCTATCCGTGAATCTTGAACCTTTCATTTCTGTCTTAATATTGCACAGAGTTGTGTATCTTTCGAACAATTTGTCTTACAATAATATTTTTGAACCTTATCAGTTTGCGTTCAGAGCCTACACTCCCCTGACACAAGTGGTAAATTATCTTCTGCTAAATTCCATATATTTGGAACTTGATGCAGGTTTCAACATTATAAATTATTGTGTACTCAATACCGATTGGATAAAAATCTGGTGTCTCTGGCTTTGCTCTCATGTTGTTTAAGTTCTACTTATCTGAAAAGACATACCTATACAAATTCTGTATTCTGATATGCAATACAAAGTACCCCAGGGCTATATACTTGGTCCTTTGGTTTTCTCTGTACACCTTGTTCAAGTAAATTGCAGTCATGTAATAGATTGTTTTACTGCTATACTGATGAAACCCTGATGTATGTGCCTTCGAAGGCTGACAACTCTGCTCAAATTATAAAATCAGCGCTACTGTAATATGTGATAACAAAAAGGTCAAATGTTTTCATCTAATTTTTGCATAGGATATGATTCTTTTTAACCAAGTTCTTATCGCCTTTAATTAATTTACTATATTATTTTAGGTTCCATTACTGCTTTTACGTTATCAAGTTTGTACGTTATAAAGTTTGTATGTGACCACCTCAATGTTGATATCTGACCTTCCTGTCACATTGCTGCGTGGTCGTTTATCCTAAATATGAGAAGAGCCGAACTCGGTTTGGTTCGATCAAGTTTTTATTTAGAAAGCAATGAAAGGTATCAATCAGCAAAACAATGGGCATCCAACACACTACCCCAGAACTCTAGCAGCCATCACCTTTCTATTTTATAACAGTAGGTCTTGGTTTTTCCTCCTTTGGCATTGGAATAAGGAAGTGATAAGGAGCAAATCCCCCAGTCTCACTCCTCCTTTAGTTGCTTAGGCAAAATGTTCATCTCTTGACCAGCCTTGACACAGTTGACATATTGTAGATCATTGGGGTTGTCCATTGGAGCAAAGAATATTATGTTCCTGCTTCATCAAAACAATGTCCTGACTGTGTAAACATTCGAAACAACTAAACCAAACAATATCACTCTGAACTTCCCCAGCTTGGAGAGCTCCTTGAACTCTGTCTGATGTTGAATGCAGCTAAGGGAATTATGCTTTAATATCAAAAGTTAGAAATGAGAACAAGTAAAAGATTCATGATTAACACCAAGCAGCAACGGTTATTTAAAATCATTTGTATGAAGGCATAATATCTGACCCAAACTGTTCATGCCCCCCCCCCCTCCTGCTTTTATCCCAAAGAGTTTCAGTCAGATCCACACACCAGCTAAAATTTAGAAACCCAACACTTCCTACAGATATTAATTCTCTTTTAAATGTGTTTTTAAGGTTTGCCGCAGCAGTAATGGCACAAATACTGAGTCAAACCCAGTTATACAGCCCAAGTGTATTTATTTTTCAGTTGCAACTAATTCCCTTTGCAGAAATACAGCAATATGTGCAGTGCAGGCCTGATTTTAATGAAAATTAATACACAAGGAAATTAATAAAAATTATAGCAAAACTGTCTACAAAACTATAAAAATAAAAAAAGTTACTATGGAGAAACCCCCCCAAAAATCCTCAGTTCTGCATTAGGCAATGCCCCTTTATCTGTCTGCAAAAAAATATATGGAAATAAAGACAAATGCCACATGTGGATGACAAAGTGCATTACCATTTTATATTACTGTCAATAAATCTAATTTTTTGCTCATTCATATTTGACATCCACTAGATGCAGTTTAGAACTGATGCAATTGATGAAGCACAGGCAGTGTACAGCGTAGTTATGCACAGTACTTTAGACTGAGTTAAGTAAATTATTGACCCAGGCGAATACAGTAAATGTTATTCAGTATTCCACAGTTGCCTGTTGCTGCATAATGCAGCAATGTGAGAAAAGAGGGAACAAGCATAGTAAACAGGGCTCGTCTGTCTTCATATGACTCTGATTAACAAACATGGTGAGTGCTTCCTGGGAATTTGTACTAACGCTATCTAGTACTGTTAAGAATATGTTTTCACCCAGATTGTAACATATAGGATGTGGAACTCATATTTGCCACCTGTGGAATAGACCACTTATAAAGTTATCGTCAACATCAGAGTGTCCATTGAAACTTGGACGAGGATATGAAACGTAATTTTTTCAAACGAGGTCTATTCCTTCTTCCACTGTTGCTTTGTTCGCCCTTTCCCTCCATCCTTCTCTTTTCTCTTAATGTGCAGCATCAATCACAATGAACTTTGTGCCGTCTCTTATATACACACAAACGCACACACTTAAAACAGCTCTATGCTTCTACAATGTGAACAGTGTACATGTGTAACCCCTCCATTTCCTCTGTGTAATGTTTCATCGTTCACAACACACAATGTCTCCCATCTGTCACATGTATATTGTGTGTTGTGAACGATGAGCTTCAGAGCAACTTCATTTACACAGCGGAACTTCTCTCTCTGTGTAAGTCTCTCTCTCTCTCTCTCTCTCTCACACACACACACACCCACACTCCGTAAGCACAAGCTCAACAGAGGCCATCAATAACAGCAGTGTGTGTTTGATTGGGTGTATTGTGATAAATTAGATACATTTGTCCATTGTTTGCCCTGTAGGCAACAATTACCTTTAACATGACTCACATAGAGCAACACAAAGACACACGAGTGTATTTAATATATCACAATATCAAGATTTAATGAGATACATTACATGGAGAGTGGTTGTGTGTTTGTGTTTGTGTTTGTGATAAACTTATTTCTTCCATTTTACATGATTTTAAGGGAATTATGCTGCATTTTGAGAAATACTGTTATTTGCTATGTTTCAATTGTAAACAAGTTGTCAAAAACACAAGCTGCTTAGCTTAACATCAAGCCTGAAAACGAATGGGCTGCCTGCTAGCGATGCATGTGCACAGACATTTTGGGGGGCAGGTGCTCAAACCCCCAAAAAGGGCACCCATCGCCAAAATTATTTATGAAATTAAGAATAATAATAATAAATATATAAAAACTTACATTTGTTTACTAGTAGTTGGTGGCCTGCTCAAAGATAATAGAGAGCTGCTACCCTGAGCTGCTTGCTGCAGTTCCCTGTGCTTCTGCTTTTGGAGTCTCTCTTTTCTTGGCATTATGCTACAAATGTTGTGCATAATTATCAAGAGTGACTTGCATAATCTTTATGAAGCTGACAACACAGTACAGACACATTTTTTTTTCCTGTTTTCTGACAGAGTTGAAGCATAATAAGTGTTAAACTAATAATATACCACAATATACCTCACCAGACTGTCGTGTAGCTCAACTTAAGACCTACCTTTCATTTCAATAAAACAAAACTAGTGAACTTGTCTAATTTGTAGAACAGTAAAACTGCCTTTAAATTCTCTGCCTGCCTGCCTGTCTGTATCTCTCTCTCTTCTCTAAACACGACAAACGTCAGTAAGCAGCTGGACAAGGCTTTGAAATCGTCGGGGGATTGCACAAACACCGTCGGGGGATTGCACAAACACCGTCATTACCTGTTTGTCTGATGCTGCGGGTCAGAGAAGAAGTGGCTGCAGGCGATTGGCGCTCAGCACTGCATGAGCACTGTGTGGAGGAGGAGGGAGGGGCACGGCGAGGGCGACATTCTCACAAGAACTCAAATAAATGCCCCGTCAGATATCAAAACACATTTGGGGGGAATTGATGACAAAGAGAATAATTTTTATTCTTAAATATTGATGAATGAAGAAAAAATTGGGCTCGGGCAGAAGGGGCACTTTTCTCATCCAGGGCAAAAGGGCAGGTGCTTGAGCACCACTAGGGGTCTATCTGTGTACGTGCCTGCTGCTAGCTAACCTTGTAGCATGGAGGTTTGACTGGGTTTGGTTCTGACCCATGTCTTTGTGTCTTTTTTCATTTTCTCTCCCCATTTCAGGTTTAATATCCTGGTGAAATGTTGGGAAAATAATATTGAAAAATGGGAAAGAAGTAGCAAAGCTCTGTCCAAGGGTAAAGGCATGTCCCAATTCACCCATTAGCCCTACCACTTGGCCCTTGTCATCAGTGTTGTCCCATTTCTCTATGTGATGTAGGGGTAGTGGACTGTAGCCCTTCAAACACCCATTCAAACGTAGTGTATTCAGAACCCACATGAAAACAAAGCTTTCTGAATGGATGAAGCAAATCAACACGGCGATCTCTGTTGGTGTGTGTGTGAAGTGCTCATAAAATTGAATTGAATCACTGTGATAAGTGTTTCAGAAAAATCAAGCATATAAACATTCCCAATATGAAGTTGAAATATTATCAAGATGTAGACTTTGCAATCTTCTCCGCTCACGTTACCACGTTTTCATTGTGGGGCAGAAGTTTCTATTGAAACGTTACACTGACTGACTGTATCGAACCGAAAATCAATCTGTCCCGTCTGTCCTGCAGCTGTCAAATGTGTCACTTTTACAACTCTTATAACTATTTTTATTATGTTGGTTGATACCGGTTGTTTATTTAATAAAGTTAGTTGATATTGTTTGTCACTGTAATGATGAGGAGCAAGAGGTGTCCCAGTTCTTAGGGGAAGATTTTCTTGCCTTCTCCCTTGTGGCTCCGTTTGGAGGGGGACCAAGGACACTTCATTTCTAAGGGAAAGGCCGATATAGAAGAATTGGGACATGTCCTAAGTATTAGGCCTTTTCCAACTCAGAGGTTCAACCTGAACTCACTTGTTAATGTACGAGCTATGGAATATATAACACTATGAGCTGAAACAGGATGGATGCCAATAAAAATGTATTCAAATAATGAACATTTTAAATAAAGCCAATACTCACAGCATGCCCCAATAATTAAACATTTTTGTAATAACATTTGACTAAATGTTTAAATAAAGACAGGTAGGTTTATTATTGCCTATAATTGGCAATTTTCTACTCAAATTATTTGAATACTACTAACTACCACACATTTTTCTTTGTTAGCTGATGTAAATTAATACATTGACAAAAGATACATGCTTCTAAAATGTACACCCCCTGTTTGCATACCTAATTGCCTCCACAGTAGAACAGATGTTTCCAACCCATTTGCACATTTACACAACCAATTTATGCATTGCAGACAGCATTACGTAATTTAATAAATCTCAAATAAAGAAAATAATAAAATGATGACCTAACTAACTTTGGAGGAACTGTGTGTTCAAGGAATGTATATAAGATTCACCACAGCTGGATATCCATCATAATTTTTAAGGGGTGCTTGTTAAGTGAATCGTGGGACCCTTGTAGTGGGACAGACAACAATAGAAAGGTGCAGCTACATTGATTTTCTTTTCAGACGTATATCTAACAGCTTCCAAAAAAGGGAGTACACAAGACACAACCCCAGACCAGCTCGGTTAATCCGTGGGTCAAGGTGAACGTTTATGCAAAATGGATTCGCTCAAGCTGTTCTTGACATAACGCATTCATGAGACCTTAAACCACTATCAAGTGGGAGGAAGAACAACTCAACAATGAAAAAGCTTTGTGATTTTGTAACAACATGACCCAACATTACTGGAGCAACCTAGAGTTTACAAAGCCAAACACACAGCAAGGCAACAAAACACACATGGGATTTTCTGAATCAAAATGTCTGGAACAAACTTGCAGTTCTTATTTAAACATGTGGCCAGTGTCATTAATTGCAGTGTTTGTACTTTTGTGTTTGCATCAGTGTACTTGTATTTATATGTGAATGGGTGTCAGTAATTAAAATCTAAATGTTAGAAATGAGCCCAGAGACTAATGTGCTCTGAAATAAATTGACACACACACATACTAGAAATGGTCATTGTAGAAAGAGCTGCAGAAAATAATAACAGGGGAGACCTTCAATATCACACAAGTTATTTTGGCATGATAGGAGCTTGTGAGAATTAAACCACGCAGCCTTGTTCAGCTCAGCTGCATTTTGTTGACTCTTTATTTTCTTAAATTTATTAAACAAATCTAAACACCCAACTAGAGCACACATTTCATCTCTGCTGGGCCTCCTTGTGAATGTTCAGGGATAGATATAGCAATTTCCTAATAAAGATATTATTTAATTTCCACATTAAAGGTGGGAATAGTAATTACTAAATTATACATTATTATCCTGGCAGGATAATTGTAGACAGAGCTTGGGTTAGAAGTCTTGCATCAATTGTTTTACCTCCAGGCGGAAACCCAGAGGTTGGAGAAGCTTGTGCATCAGAGTTTGATGGATCAAACAGAGGTTGAGGGTAATGCTGTCAATAAGTGCAAAAGTGAGCTTCCCTCCAAGGCAGATGCTTTGTTGTCTATGCTAATGTTTGCTCTCATCATATCCCCCAAAAAGGTTTTGTTCGATCTTTTCCAGTAACAGTCTTTCACACAGCTCACTCAGTAAACATCCAAAGGTCTGACAGCCTCAAGCAGGTTAAAAATAGATGAGCACTGGTTTGCAGCTTTAAGCTGTCAAGTACGCTCCTGAGGGTATTCCCATTCCTTGTGAATGCAGCTTTAGTTTTGTGTAGAAACACGTTAAAGTTGCTCCCCTTGAACAACACAACCTGTACTTTAGAGCTCTTTCCAGCTTGAAACACAACAGAAACAGATGGCTTTGTTGAAAAGAGAACAGAAATATTGGTGCTGAAGAGCTGAGGTGGGATCTCTCTGGTGATTTTCTTGAGCCAAAACTTTGAGAGTTTGACGACTGAGTGAGCGTTCAAAAACAAACACAAGATTGAGAAAAAAATACATTCTCTAGACCCTTGACTATTACATTTTGGAACCTTGACTCCTTTAGAAAACACATTCATGTGTATTTATTATGCTTTTTGCATTTCTCGGGGAAACCTGGATATAGAATGACCCGAATCTATCAAAACACACCCTTTTAAATCCCACACCATGGCTAATAAGGCCACTAATGTGCATGTAACGGAAAGTGCGTTGACAGAACCTAGACTTTCTTATCATGCATTAATTACCTTAATTACCCTAGCTAATGACCTCATTAGCATAACTGTTTGTGATGAATTTATCACTGTGGGGATGGCAGGACATTAAGCAGCTCAAGTGGCTGTTCAGTCAAAGCTTCACATATCAGCACATTAAAGTTCATGTTTAATTGAATATACCTGGAGAAGCTACGTCTTTTGTCCAGATTAAGGGTGTAATAAATGTAATGAATGCAAAGGATTTTTCCCTTTTCCAAAGTGTTTTTAAAAATTTTCTTCTGATTAATTTTCATAATTTTACTTAATAAACTGAACTTGGCCAAATGTGTTAATGTAAAAAAGACATAATTTCATCATCAATATGCAGCCAATCCCCATCAAGTAAGTGACAGCAGACTACTGCCTGCGATAATTCTTCACACAGCTCTTTTCCATCTAACGATCCATCCCTCTTTTCTTTTAGTAGAACTATTGTATTCTAGAATCGTTCAATACGGTTCACGCAGTTACGAAATGCACAACAGAGCTCTTTAGCCACAAGAACACAACAGCAAAACTTCCCTTGAAAACATGCTACATTTTTCAGGTCCAGTTTATATTTTGAAAGAAATGCTCCAAAAGCTGTAAATAAGGTCTGTGTACCTGGACACTTTGAAGCTGTTACTGGCTTTGATCAGTCTTGTGAGTATCTTAAGCAGAGGTGCTTGTCCATTTGTTGAACCGTGTCTCTATCCCTTTCCCCTAAACCCACTTTTCTAAGTCAAAAACATAGCCTGGCATGTCCCACAATCACTGCTTACTATCTCATCCCTACTGCCAAACAAGTGGAAACCCCCCGTAGTAATTTCAGAAATCTCTGTCTGGTTGTTGCTTGCATATTTCAAGAACCATTCATCCTATCGCCTTAAAGTGTTGGATTTAGTGGGATTTGGGAATACTACTTTCAATATGAATAAAAACCTCTGACCGGTGCTCTGTAGCAGCAGCTGCTGGAACTCATCAACGTAAGCGACCTCGTCGATCACGGCATCAGCAAAAACAACTGATTCTCCATTTCGGGGTCCTGCATACTGAGATGATCATTGAAAAAGCAGGTAAAAAGCTCTTTGGGCAGCAGTGGTGTGACAACTTCAGGGTTCTGTGGACTGAGTCCAGGTGGGTCTTTACTTTATGTGGCTCAAATAACTGCTGGACACCCTTATAGTTTATGAAAGAAACACTCGACCAGGATTACCACAGGCCAAGCAACAGCCCATTTTAAACAGGCAGATTTAGAAGGGCCACTGCATTAGTACTATGACTGCTTTCCAGTAGATGTTGTATGTACATGTGGACCAGTTTTTAAACATTCTTAAGATTAAATTTGGTAGGCAGATCTAGCAGACTTTTGTCTTTATCTGCTAAACACTTACTTTGTCACCAACTGTGTGTGTGTCTGTTGTTTGGTTGAGCACAGTGGGTTTTAAGAGCTTTTTTGCTGATAACCACTGACTGTAGCAGCTTAAAATAACACTGTGACAGTGGAGACTGGTAAAGTTGCAGACCTTTAAGGAAAAGCAGAAGGCTAGGAGACTATGAATCTCCACAGGACTGAAGTAGGGGTTAATTATGCATAATATACTACAGCCAGCTACCAGTGGGCAATGGAGATGGTTCAGTTCAAAGCATTTGGCTTTTTCATCCATCTTTATATTTTCAATGGGGTGATGAGTTGTTTATATATAAATATTAACTATAGCAGCTTTAAAATTTGCTTTGACAATACATTATAGTTTGATGCTAATAATTGTAATTGTAAAATTATGACTTTTTTTGGTGGCCTCCAAAGTGCATTCGCTAGCTTGGAAATGAGGAGTATTCAAGTCAGGATGGAGTTAAACCTCCCAGTTATCGCACTAAAGGCTGAAGGCCACGCAGCTGCATCGACGGACTCGTTTTGGTCTATACTTCGCTAACGTGCTGCGCGTGTTGCAACGCAATTCACCGCCACAACACTAGGCGGAGTAACGTTTTTTCCAAAGACAAAACACACAAAGAAGAGTGGTCTTCTTCTTCGTCTACTGTTTATTTACATCGCCACTCCGGCTCCTCATAGCATATTTCTGGCAGACAAATCGGCCAGTCAGTGACGGGTTATACAAGTGGTCATACTTTCGGATCTCTTCTGCCAAACGCTCTTCTATTTGGTCCATATTCGTTCTTCCAAATCTTCCGTGATTTCCTCGTATTGTGGGGCATGAAACCGGAAACTAGACTCCGGACGGGATGTAGTAAGCAGACCAATCACAAGCCTTGCAGGCTGCGTGAGGCTTGCGTCGCTTTGTCGTGTAGTTAGAAAAATTGGCGGAAGCACGCAAGCCTGCAGAGGGCACGAAAGGGGTGTGTTGCGTGTCTTGCGTGCATGCATGCTTGCGTGCAACCCGACTATAATTCGGCCTTTAGTCTAAGCTTGTTCTTTCCAGGTATGTGGCCATCAACCACTGGATCCCACAGTTGACTTATATTGGCCTGCCAAGCTGTAAGCGTTAATTATGTGTGACATTGATTAATAGGGAGAGAGCGCAAGGTATGAGGTGAAAAGCAAAGGGATCACAGAATGAAAAGGAAGGAGAATGTAGACAGGTGGATGAAGAGGAAGATGAGAGCAAAAAGAGGGCAGAGACTGAAATGAGAGTGAATGATGCGAGCAAAGAGATGGCAGTCATCCACCAGCCGTGTCATGACTCCTCAGTATCAGCTGATTGACCTACACATGTACATTTACTTCAGTAGGAGACACACGCACAAACAAACACACACACACATACACACACACACAGTTCTTTTGGCAGCTACAAAGACAAACTAATTGATGTGACAGCTTCTCTCTCCCTGACTTTCTCTGTCTCTTTCTCTCTTTCTATCACGCACACACACACACACACTGTCAGCTGGTGCAGTTTAATGTGAAGGGAATGGTTGCTATGAGTGAAGGGTGATCTTTCCCAATTACAGAGCTGGTTAACCGAGGAATGAGAATCTACTTCCTGATTGGTTGAGCTGTGAGAGCGTGCTATCCGTCAGTCATTGAGACAGTCCAGTCTGACGACTTTTAATTAACTGCTAGGTTTGATTCACTCTGTACGTCTGGTCCTGTATGTTTCAGTAAAGCTACATTGGGGGAAAGTATTTGGGTATTACAGGGGTTTGTGATGCAATCTGTCTGTAACGTTTTATAAATGATGAAATGTAAACCCACCAATTTTACTAATAATTGTCTACAATAAAAGGTTTGCATTACTGTTGCATTGTGAGAATTTATTTAGTCCACCAACTTTATTGTTAGGGCAGTACAGCTTTGCTAAAACATTCTTTTACAACAAACTTTCTGTCCAAAGCTAAATTATCTCCATACAACTGCAACCAATGTAATGGACACTGTCTATGATTTTAATATTATTAAAGGACTTTAAATCTCCTGACTTATTTCCCTATTGCCCACGATGACCTTTAGCATGTGAAAGAGATACCAAATATCACGTCACTGTAAAGTTTGATACTTTTGCCAATTCTGGTTCCATTGTTTCAGTCTGTATCACATCTCATCATTTCAATCACATCGTATTGGGACCTACCTTGCGCATGGTAGAGTCACCATTATGCATGAACTTTGTCTGGTCACTGTATTTGACATAAAGTAAAGGAAGCCATAAAACCAAAAAAGTAAATTAAGTACATAGACGACTGCATGATTCAGTGTGCAAAGATGTATCAAGGAACTCTATGGGATGGTTATAAATGCAGATATTCCTTAAGTACAGTTCAGAGGCTTCTGGGTAATGACAAAAGGAGGAAGCACCCTTAGTTGCCTTGGAAAGAATTAAGAAGTAAAACTTTCATACACAATTTAAATCTTGTCTCCATCAGAAACGGATCAGAAGTCACACTGTATGTGATTTGATAAACATTTGTGTGTGTTGCATCGATGTTCTGGTTCTTCAGGAGTAACCGACCTAAAATAGTTGATTTCCACAAATAAAAAACATTCCACCATCACTATTTAAATCACAGCAATCCAAGCACCCAATCATGCCAGAGAGTGGCACAGAGAAATTACGTTTATACAAATCACATATTACCGAATGGTAGATGTTGTGTCTCAATTCAGAGGCCATATCCTTCTAGGTGTCACAGCAGCATGACTACTCCCCTTTCTAAGGCTCCTTCAAATGTTCCCAGCAACTGCCTGAGAAATGAAGGCTCCAATTGGTGGATTGGTTCTAGCCCAATCTAGCCCAGGATTCATCCAAGGGAAATGGCACCTTCCAACAAGTAGATGTCCAATCCTCGAGGGTCACACTTCAGCTCAACTGGGCTGCATTAAAACCTTCTTGTCTTGTTTAACTGCTGCTATAATTGCGGGATGAGCTGGTGACACCGATCAAGGAAAACCTCTGTAAGCCAGATTGTCTCATTTCGGTTCGGCCTTCGCCCCTGAATTTTGGACCACTGGTGTAACGACTACTAACAAGTCACACAGAGGCTACTGAAACCTGAGAACATTTTCTTTCAATGCCAAAAGGTTACAAAGAAGAACCCACTACTGGTTTATTTAACACAGCAGCATTTTTTTATTTGGCGAGTGTGAGCAACAGTTAATATGAGCTTGCCTGCTCTATTCTAGACTCCCCTGTTCAGTCAGTTCCCTCAATGGCAGGAAGTTGGATTCCAGTTGTATAGCTTCATGAAAAATCAATTGACTGTGCCTCCACAACAACCCTCCACTGATTACAATGACAGAAATCTATTTTGGTAATTGCGAGGGACACCTCAGCTCCTGAGCCAGGCCAAACAGTGTGTCACCAAAAAAGCACAATGATGCAATACAATTAAGAGTGGTGTTGTGTCAGGAAGTCATTGTAAGATTAGCATTACCTTGACATAGGTTAAAGAAAAGGAAAGGTTGCATATAACTTAATTAATCACTGTTGAGACTGGTGGAAGCAGCACAGACAAGCGAGGGCAGTGAAGGAACTTCAATATTGGACAAGCAGCTACAGACAACATGTCACTGCACACAGGAGGCAGACAGTGGTTAGATGCAGAGAGACACAGGCAGACAATCTGACGGTGGAAAAAGGTCTTGTGTGAAGGAAATGTGTTTAAGTGGAAACAGGTGAATATGGAGGAAAAAAGTGTGCGTCCATCTTTATTTACAGACTACAGATGAAATGCAGGATCCCCTGCTCTCACTTCTATGTACGCTTTGTGCTTTTTTTAAACCATTCCTTTCATGTTGGGACTGCAGCGCTCTTTCAGATCAATGTTATAAAACCTGAGGGAGTGTAGCGACACAGAGTTGAATCATGGATGTGGATTGAATGGAGAAGCACTAGAGAACAGACTGAAGAGAACTTAGTGGCCTCGCAATGGAGCATTTGAGTGTGCTCCGTTGTGCCAAAACTGGGCAGCCTCTCATTTACGTGTGTGTTTGTGGCTGTTGTGGAGTATAAATTGTGATATGGATTACAACAAAACCTGGCAGAAGGATGCATGAGGTACGGATTAGGGGAAAACTCAGTGTGTTTATTTTGATGCAGATCCAAATAAAAAGCTGGATCAAATGAATTTAAGCGTGGTTTAATGGGCCTTGGAGGTTTTATGATCAAATATTGAAAGTTGGCCATGGTCAATATTTTAAATCCATCAGTCATGGTTGTATGTATAAACAGTTGATCACAGTTTAAGTTAGTTAACACGTTTTCTTTAACCTAGCAACAACAAGTACTTGACATCGTTACCCTGAAAATGAGGACATGGACACTGCAGGGACAAAAACATCTGCCTGTAGACACTGTGTCCTAATGTGCTTTTAGCAAAGTGACCCCCTAAGAACTGTATTTTCAACACTTTGAAACAGAAAGCTCAAGACATACATTTTTGTTCTTCTTTCTGTAAATCAGAAACTGTGTATGAGTAACTGCAGCCTGTCCTTATCATACCATGCTGAACACATTCAGATGACAAGGTGAAGGTCATACTGGAGATGTTACCAGTCATGAACCTGTCTTCACACTGAAGCCAGACACCTCAGTAATAATCAGCACATGCGTGTGTCACTTTGCCTCAGAGACGTCTTGCTCCCAGTGGCAGGTCATGACAATGTTTCCTGGTGCTCGCTTTTTCCGTCTCTCTCTCTCACTCTCCTCTCTCTCTCTCTTTCCCTGGCTGGGCCGCTCCCTGACAAACTAGGACAAGGACATACAGAGGCAGTGCTTTTTAGTGTCCCGCACTAGACTTAGACAGACGCACACATGCACACACGCTCGCCTGAAGGTGACTGTGGGAGATGAGAGAAACCAGTCATTTAGCCACGGTTGCCTCCTGTTTTATCAGATAAGTACAGGCCATCCAGATGGCCCAGCAGGCAAGGACGCATGAGATGCTCCTTCGCTGTGTATTGTCACAATTTGAGCATTTCTTTAAAGGTAGCGGAGCGGTGCAGCTTTGCTAAGACTGCGGGAAGGAACTCAAAGAGTGACGGAGGAGCGCACACTTGTTTTTAATGAGTCACAGGAAAGATAGACAGTTTGGTGAGCGAGCGGAAGAGAGCCCACTGAGATGGGATTGGGGGGACATCCAGATACTTCACATGATGCATATCTTCAAATCCCGGCTCAGACAGTGAGTTACAGCATGCAGCCTGGGGTGTAGCATTTACATGAGGCAAAGGTGGGTTTAATCATTTCTTAGCCTGAAAAGTAACTTTGATATTTGAATTTCAAATTAATTCAGTGCCAAAATCGTGCCAAACATGATACCATTTGCGAAAAACATTTTTTAGTTGAAGGATGACACAAAGTGCCCTGTTACTCCCATCTCTGTAGAAAGGCACTTTAAAAAAAGACAATTATTTGCAAAACATACAACTCCATCATTCCAGCTTCTCTGCAGTTAACAGAGAAGAGGACAACAATCAGACATTTTAACAACTACAGACTAACAGTCACCTTTTCCACCACATGTCAATTTAGTAGATATTTATGTCATAAATATGAGTCCCCTGAACATGTCAGAATTCTCATCATGATCAATGAATTACTCTCTAAGGAATGAGGTACAATGTTGTAAAACAAAATGTTAAAGAAAGTGAAAAGAAAATCCTGGATCCACCCATTTATACAGACCAAATGACAAAACAAGCAAATGCAGATGAAAACAGTACCATCTTGGCAGCGGTAATAATTATCGAGTTGCCCACCCCCTTCTACATTTGATTGTTCGGTGCGAGAGAAGTGACATTGATGAGCGAGAAGTTAGTCTGAAAGATGAACTTTTTCATCCAAACGTACTATGAGCCTGGTGGACAAGAAAATGTACACCAAGGGGGTTTTTGTGCCTATAGCAAGATGAGCGCTGTCAATGCTGAACTTCATAGGGTTCGTATAGAAAATAGATATAGCCCGTGCAAAAACAGTTGCCTGTGGACACAGGCCTTGATGCTCTTTGTAGTTTCCTTCAATAGAAGATAAAGAGAGGAGGAGGCAGTGAATACCTCAACATGCTAACAAGACAGTAAGTAGACAGGAGGTATGAAACAGAGGCCACACTGCAGACTCATGTACTTTCATGACCTTCTCAAACTTCTTGCAGGTTTTACAGAGAGATCCCTGCACCGTGTTCAACAAAAAAAGAAAATATGAAAAAATAGCCAAACTGAGTTGGAAAGTTAGGTTACATGGTAAACTTAAAATATGTAAAGTCAATCAATACAATCTGAAAGTATTCTTCAGATTGTACAGTAACACACCAGAAAACACGGCAAATCCTCCTCGACAAAACACGTTGACCAAGATGATCAGTAGAAAAACTTAAACTGATTTTAAATGATAAGTCACAGTGTCACTTACCTCACATACTGCTCCCTCTCAAAGCTTGATAGGAAAGAGCTGTTGGAGGAACTTTCAAACTCTCAACGTTTCCATGAACATCTGTGAAGCTGATGCAATGCCAGTTTGACCAGTACACTATTGTATAAGGGGAAGTAAAGTGTAGGCAGAGATATAACATAAGTCAGACATGATAGTGTGACAAATTCAAAGCTTTGTGCAATGAATCCAATAACATACAATTCTGTTGTAAAAGTGATGTACACTATTAATGAATTCCCATTTTTTTATCAATAATATTGCCATAGACTATCCCGCACTGCAGGTTTCTAGATTTGCTTTAGTTTTGAATCCATCCATTATCCGTGCAGCTCAACCTGTGGGGTTAAACACTAATGCACGTGCATTTGAAATGTTTTTGAAATTTGAGGTTGAAGTTTATTCTCTCCACAGTTGCCAGAGTGCTGCTCATTGTGGGAACTGTTTCTCTATAATTGTCAAGGCCTTGACCTTCTATGTAAAGTGCCTTCAGATAATGTATGTTGTGATTTGGCTCTATACAAATGAAAATTAATTGGAGTTGCCAGAGTTGCCAGAACTCCTTTACCTCCTCCTTTTGAGCTGCAAATGATATGAATGTTATTTGATTAAAACCATCAGCAGGGGTTTTAAAATCAAATTTCTTACTTAATTTATAAAATGTTATATTTTAAACCGTTTTGGACCTTGAAGGGCCATTATTGGTGTCAACTTTGGGACGTGTCTAAGAGATAACATTTATATATTTTACAAGGTTAACACCCTTTAAGCATAGGTGGGCGGGCCCCTGTCACCAGTAACCGGTCGTGGGTGGGAGTCTAGAAAGCTGTGCTTGATTTGTAAATCTATGCTGAAACTAATCCCCTAAACATCCATATTGTCTTCAGAGACGTCCCCCATCTTGTCCTGCTCCTTGGCTGTCTCTCACATGTTTGACCGCTGGCTCAGACAGCCAGCTGTGCAAACGTTTTAACTGCCTTAGCCCCGCCTCCCAGCATTGCTTTCTAAAGGTATTTTGTGAATTTCCAGGGACAGCCACTGCAGGCTTAACGTAGGTGTAAAGTTACTCTTTGAATGTTTGTTTTGATGCTTTCAAAACAGCAATTGTTATTCACATGTACCATACATTTTGTTTATTTCTCATCATGCGAGGAAGTGGCCATAAGCACTCTAGGCAGGTGAGGGCATATCTTCTAATTTGCTGATGCATATAAGAGTTCCTTTCTGTATTCCGGTTGGAGGTTGTGATTGAGTGCGAGTGCCCTTTCACAAAATCTGTTAATTTTTCCTCCCACATCTGGGTGGTGGATGACATCTGAAGCATACAGGTAGTGCTTGTGCCTGTTGACTATCTGCACTGCAACTGGCAAGTCTGTGCTCTGTTTACAGCTGGAGATATCTTCCATGTTACCCTCTTCCTGTCACTGCCTCTGCATTAGTATTCCTGCCTGTTCTTTCAGCCCGACCACCTCCCCAGCATCCACTCGCAGGCTCCGGCTGGTGGTTTAAGATATTTGTTCATCACTCATAATATCTTTATGTAAACATATCTGCGGGAAGTGATGAGGTCGCCAAACTCAAACTATGCTCTGCTGTTGTAATAAACATTTCCAACATGGGTGGTCGGCCTGAGCTGCAGCTTCATCCACTGACATTAGACAAAGTGTTGCACTTGCACAAGAGCTTTTGTGATTGTGACTGACTTTCAAGGTAGAAGGGAGAGCGGGGAGATGATGAATGTCTGTATCGCTCACATCCTCCCTGATGTAAGGCCTCATAAAAAAATACTGTCTAACACACAAACACACAGCACACATACAAAAATGACAAGCAATGCTCTCACAGGCACATCGGCCCTGATAGGTAATTGCAATTACTTAATTATGATCTCATTAAGATAGAAGAAAGTTAAGAGCCATCAGTGAGAGCTTTGAAAGAGCGAGAGGGAAAGATGCTGACAGTGAGACACGGAGGGGTAGAGAAAATAAAAATAGCTCTATTAATTATGTAGAATGCACATGAGAAAAATCACAAGATATCTGTCAACTCAACAAGAATGATGCATTTTTTTGTTTCTCTCTAGAAAGCCCAGATGGATATTGTCTTCAGTTTATGTTCTATCAATTTACCTACTCACTAGAATGTACATTTAGTTAAAAACGTTCTTTAATATGAATGACTCTGGCAGCAAAATTTTCTTCAATTCTCCTTCGAGTTGCCATCATAACGACAAGATTTAATAAAGGTAACTTTTGGGAAATGAGGAGCAATCCCAGAAATTGTGCAAATAGAACATTTATTTGGTACATCTGCATTTGTAATCACAGACTTGTTCCCTGACAATCACATGGTTTTATTCTGCATAGATAGTGACTGGGAGCAGCATATAATGAAAGACTTAATAAGACTGTAAAATAATAACTTCTGTACTCCATAAAGAAGAGTCATGAAGCTAATTCAGTTCAGTTCAGTAAGGTGGAAGAAGAGTTTCAGTCTTGGTCAGAAGTTATATCATCCTCTATAGGGTTGTGCATTTCGTTACAAACAGACCTATGTGTACATATGAATGTTTCATTTCTGAACTGCGTGTCATTGAGTTTACTTTTCTTTTACGTTTCACCTTTCTACTCGCCAGGTTCTAATGTTTATCATGCAACCACTGTAGTTAATCTCTGTTCACCGGTGCTGATATATTGCTGGACTTTTGTGGTACTTTCCATTCTTCTTATAAAATCCAAATCTCTGCAAATCATGTAGGCTGTAGAATGTTTTTAACTGGCTGACAAAGGTATGCTTATATTATTGGGGCGAGTCTTATAACAAGATAATCTTGCTTCAACCTTCAAACTTGGTTTGAAGATGTGGTATGTGAATGTAGCGCCATAGCTGTAAAAAAGTGACCAGTTCATTAAGACGATCCACCCGTCACGCTCTCACCCTTTCCCTTTGATTCAACCATCAAGCCTTCTGCTCCTCCTTAACCACATCTCTTCATCCTCCTTCCCTCATCCCTGTCTCATCCCTTCTTCTTTAGTTAAGTGTTTATCTCTCTCATGCCTAATTCAAGGTACTGTTTGGGGAGGGTCAAGCTTTGGTGGAATGATGTCTGGGAAAGAGCCTCCACACTGAGTCCCCCTCCACCCACTTACCAGTACATCCTCCCAGACCAGCAAATCCGACACATCCTCACCTGAAAACTTTGCTTTATACCCATTCATTTCTAAGTTTCTAGTAACTCACTATTATACACTTAACTATGTTGCAATTAATACATTTAAAAATGTAAGCAATAGTTACTGTGATGATTCACCAACACAAATTAGATTTGGGACATTTCTTGTAACAAAGGCTGTTCTGATGAAACACATGGAGAACAACAAGAGAGACAGAACGAGAGGCAGACGAGGAGTGTGCATTAGCAGCAGTGTGTTTTGTTTCTGCTCTCTGGCACGCAATGGGCTTTTATGGAAGGTGTCACAGTTGAAGAAGCAGGGAGTTGAATGATGTGACACACACACACACACACACACACACGTCCACCCACACAAACCATTCCACAAAACGAACGGAGCAAAATTAGACTCTCTATGTAACACAGGGTTGCTGTTGCCTGTGCCGTGATGAATATATCATCCGTCCATTTTCACCAAACAACATGGCGTTTCCCACACGCTATGCAGTTCTGCCCTATCACTTTCAGTTAGAAGAACATGGGGTTAGGGCAGGACTGGTGGAGAATTTAAATTCCATGCGTGAGAGAGAGAGAGAGAGAGAGATGGGAGACGATGGTGAGTGTGGTGAGTGGTTGGTGAAGAGAAATATAGAAGCGGAATGGAGAGAGGGAAAGGGAAGAGAACTGCTATCTGTATCTGCCTGATCAGTTTCACTCAGATTTAACAGGAGCTGCGGTGCATGGGGAATAGGTTGTGTTGAGAGAGAGAGAGAGAGAGAGAGAGAGAGAGAGAGACCCAAGCTGAAACCTGATTGGTCCCTGTCCTGTCAGTTGTCTTTGAAAAAAAAGAGACGAAGTAAAAGAAGTTATTAATTAACTGGACCTCACTGAATTAGCAGTTGCAAATCTAAGTGAAAAATGAGGGCCCCTTATGACCCCTGATTGAAAAAATCCTATAAACAGACCTGCTAAAAGCACTGAGAGAGGGAGTGGATCGACAGACCTGAACAGCAAAAACAGAGCACGTACAAAAGTTTCAAAATGTTTCATCCAAATCAGAAAAAAACATCAGTTGCAGCCATTGATTGCCTCATTATTTTCTATCATGACATTGACTCTGTCACCACTCACTGTACACTCATCTCCTGATTGATGATCGTGGATGAGAAGAGGACATCAAATCAGTTTGTGTGTGTGTGTGTCTGTGTGTGTGTGTGAAAATCTGCACTTAATATTTATCACTATCCTCCCACCATAAGTTTAGAATTTGCGAGGTTGCACTTTTTACCCTAAAGTGCTTCATGAAGGATACAAATTGAGCAGGACACTTGTACTGATGTAACAGCGATCTGAGGGAATTAATTATGCTAATGATCAACTCTTCACATCAGGCAACTACTTGTGTGCAGGCGGCAACGATCAAGTTCCAGCAATCAAAAACTAATGTATGCAATTCTCCAATGTGGCACACTTGTACTTAAGTGAATTCTTAATTTAAAAAGCTTAGGGTGAGTATATGGAGATGTTTTTCATGAGACTCAGTGAAGGAGTGCACTCTGTGTACTTGAGCACTCTCAAACTCCATACTGCAGAGGGAGACTTTCAAGTAAGAGCTGCAGACTAGTAACTGGAAAGTTGTTGTGGCTCCTGGACTGAAATAAGGGAAAATTAGGCCGAGAGTCCAGACTGCAATAATTCAAACAATGGATCCAAGTTGTGTAGGTGACACGTTACAGCCAGGCCCGCTCATGGGCCTGTATAAAGGAGGGAGATGAACACATACTCACAAAGTGAAATGTGTTAAAGTAAAGGCAAATGACTCAAATGAGATGTGGTTGTTTGAACCAGTGAAAGTTATTGGCTGCAGTGATCAGTGTGTGGTGCATGTTGCCAGTGAAAACAAGGACAACTAACACAAAGAGGAGACGGCATGGATTGGCCCCCATACAGCTGATCCATGTATCCATATATCGAAGCCATATTCAGAAGGCATGTCATTCAGTTGAAGCAGCAGGCATGAGTCAGGCCAGAGTTAGCACAAAGGATTTATCAGTCTTATCTAAATATTAGGAGGTGGTTTGTCCCGATGAACAGTAGGTAGTGCTGAGGTAATCCAGGGGATACGAACAAACCATTGGAGAGGAAGAGCAGCCACTAAAAGAGTGAGTGCTGTTTGAAAAATTGATATTTTGGAAAATTCCACAGCACGGTGTCCCTGCCACCGATACACGGAAATCTGCACCTGCAGTGATGGATGGGTGCTTTGCCCCAAGCACACACTCTGCTGTTTAATAAAGTGGCCAAGGGCTGGTGTGAGACAGCTGTTAACCACAGCAAACACACACTTGTATAGACATACACACACTTCCACCCTAAGTGCTGATCATCCAACATGTCACTCGGCATGGAGAACACACACACAAACACACACACACCTCATGAATTTACAACATCAGCATGCATTCACACTAGTCATGCCAAGACACAGTTTAAATGACTCTTAAGAGAGGGAGGAAGGCACCTGACGTGCTGACAGCAGGAACATTAATGCACAGACACACACACACACTCAGCCCCGGAGTGACAAGCTGCCTCACTGTCACAGCAGCTCTTTATACACACACACGTACATACACACATACTGTATACACATTTATATACACGTATAGAGTAATGGAAAAGTACACAATGCCGACATGCTTCATGAAGAGTATTCATGCAAGGTGGCAGGCCACCCTGCATGTGGTCACACAACACGCTGCGTTCTCATACACACACCTCCTGTCAAACATAAACACGCATACACAAGGTTTTACCAGGCACACACACTCTCGGCTTGCATGCATCAATTTGACACGACCGTCACAAACACAGCAAAAATATCAAATTAAATCATGGACATGAAGGATCTTGTGAATTAACACACATTATGCATTTTAACACACTCTGCAGACCTGTGTGTGTGTGTGCTCGTGTGTGAGATCACCTGAAACTTGCCTTTCTTGCTGACAAGGCTTTACGTGTGTGTGAGAGAGAGAAAAGTAGGCCAGCGAATGACAAGCTGCACTTTTCATTGCTGTTACTTCAGAAAACGGTCTGCTGGGACACACACACACACACACACACACACACACACACACACAGAGACGTCTTCAAATTCCGACGTGAACAAACAAAAAAAACTCAGCGCACACGTGCAATTTGACCTTCATATATTTCAATTAAAATCATTCCCTCACGCATTTGTACGAGCATCAAGCTACAAACCGCAGCCGACCCTTTACTCATTCACCTGTTAACACATGCAGGCTTGCAACTATGAGGCTATTTGTCTCTACTGTTTATCCAGGGGGACATTCATGCCGTTTCATACCAGGAATTTTTTTTTTAATGTAATATAACAAGTGCAGTAAAGACAATTTCTTAAAAGGTTATTGTTATGGAATTTCCGCAGACACTGTCTCCTGTCCTCTGTCTGGGGCATAGTGCAGCTGGCTGTCATGCTTGGGGACGTGTGAGAGCTTGGCCAAGGTCAAAGGCTTCCCTCCCTAGACACCAGAGATATGAGACTGCGTAAGCAGGCAATACTAGTTCCTGAACATTTAATTGTTTAGGAACTAGCAAACCCATAGATTAAATGACCTGTAGGGGTTTAAAGTGGGACTGCAGAAAAGCCGACTTCAGAATATGAGAGGACCTTCCTGCTGCTGTCAGACTGTACAACCAGCTGTGATCCCATTGAACACACAACACAATTCGTGCAATTTGTGCAATTTATTTAATTATTTAATTTAATTATTTTATTGTATTATTTAGTTGTTCTACTACTTACTATTTATTTACTTATTTACTATTTACTTTTTTGCTCATTGTTGTTTTTGTTTCTTACTATGTTGTTTTTGCTTTGTTTTTGTTTCTTACTATGTTTTTTTGCTTTTTCTTTTGCTCTTGTTGCATTGTACCTGCGCTGCTGCTGTAAACCCTCAAATTTCCCCACTGTGGGACTATTAAAGGATTCTGATTCTGATTCTGACATCATGCACAGTTGTCGTATTGATGAAATCAGATTTTCTCCTTGACCAATCTTCAGTAAATATTTCTGCATAAGACATCAAAGGGCTCCTGAACGCTTTCTTCACTGAGGAATTGACCATTGATCTGCAGATTTTCACCGACAATTATCAACCCCGCAAGAAGGCATTGTGTAATATTTGTTTAATTCAATAACTGTTAATGTTAAATTAATGTATTCGTTTTTAATGTCTATTTCACGCACCAGAACACAGAAAATAAATCCACTGAATCTGGAAACCTGATTCTATGCCACCCAGCCTTATCAGCATAATGAGGAAACACTACTAATTATAAAGTTTAAAGTTGATTCTGAAACATTTATCCTCTTCATGTCCTGATAGCCATCAGTAAATAACGTCGTCTGAGAACATAAAAGGAGGAGGGAGCCTGTGTCTGTGGCCCTCGCAGGACTGTCATAAACATGACCAATGAGACCATTTGGACCAAAGGAAATGATTGGCTGACATACCTGTCCGTCAGTCACCGACCTGCCTAAACGCTGCCTGCCCGTGTTCTCACTGCTCATGACCCGTCGTCAGCCGGAGAGACACACACCACTGAAGCGGAGATGACGTTAGCGGGTGAGTCGTAGAAAAGTCTGTCTAGCAGTTGTCAGTGCACTTTAATGTGAGTTGGGGGGGTGTAGCTTTGAAGAGTGGGACCAGCACCATGCAGCTCGATTGGCATTCGCCAGGGAACACCAGAATTGGCAGGTCTGCCACTGGCGCCCTGTTCTCTTCACAGATGAGAGCAAGTTCACACTGAATACATGTGACAGGCGCTTGGAGACACCGTGGTGAACTTCATGCTCCCAAATTTAGGGAGCGCACTTAAGACTTTTTGATGACCTACACAAAAACACAAAAACCCTGTCATCAACAATTATGTGGGCTGCACCAGAAAAGTGTCTGAACCCGCTCAGATAAGAACAGATTGCCTTTTACAACATCCCTGCAGAATCCTCCCTCATAACTCCCAATCTCCAAACATCTCACCAGTGTTAATTGCACTGATCCTGTGACTGAACCGTTACATGATACAGATTAATAAATGGCCCCTGGTCTAACTAGCAGACTTGTTGCCGTCACCCAGAGCTGTGTTGTCAGACTGTGACCAAACACTAAGTAAAAGCAGCACCTCCCTTCAGCCTTGTGTCACTGGGACACTTTTTAAAGTATGCCAAGGGCTTTTCAACTATTTGGAATTTGCAGCCATAACACTTCTTAGCTGGAGTAAGCCCAAACGAGGTTGAAGTGGTGGTGGCTAACGTGTGTGTGTGTGTGTGTTGGGATGTTGCAGCTCACAATATAAAGTGCACAGTGCACTTTTCAACACTTAAAACCCCTTACAGGGGGAATAACAGATTAAAAAAAGAGGAGAAAGTCTTAAAAATAAAGCCATATTATAACAAGGAAAAAAGTTAGCCTAACTTTACAAACATAAAGTCCTTGTTTTAGGCAATGTGTCAACTTGTCAAGGATTGTGTCTAGGAGTGAAACACCTGCAAGCACAGGTTCTCCCTGCTGCTAATTTCCTAAATATTTTCTCTCGTCTTGCAATACTGTGAATTTGTCTTCTGATATTAAATAGTTTGTTAAATAACAATGTTATCCTCCTAATATATTGTTTTTTCTCATAAAATGATTTATATTATGACTTTATTCTTTTAATATCAAAACATCATCCTCCAAATCTCTGAAATTCTTTCTTTAAAATTGCCCTAATACTTGCATTGTAATTTTCAGCAATTTTGAATTAAATAACTATCATCATACATAAACCCAGACAATGGCAACAGTACACACTTGCTACAGTTTAACACACATACACCCCAAAGAGACCTTACACGGACACACAACAAGCAACCTTTAAAATCATGACTCCACCACCTGCAGCAGCAGCAGCTGTTTGTGTGATAGAGAAGCAAGACCTCGGGCTCCTGTGAGCCATCCAGCTGCACATTTAGTTTGCTCACATATACAGTGCATATGCCTCAAGAGTCCAATTAACACTGCAGCCTCACCATTGGTGGAGTGGAATAGGGTTTATCCAGGGATCACTGCTACCACCGAACCCTATAAAGACAAAAATAGCATCACTTGCAAGAGCACAGTGCGGTTACCACAAGGACTGTTTTTATGATTGTTATTTGCAGACGTCAGATCAGATTCTGTTGGGATTTTAACTGCAATGGTAGAAAACCCCAGTATGCATGACATCATTCCAGTAACAAAGCCTGTGTCAGAAATCCTCCACTCATTCACTTACCTCTACCTTTCTATATATCAACTTCTATGTAGATGACTCTGCCGGTAATCATGTCATTGTCGCGGGTTTATGACCGACAACCACAACAGCAATGTCGGTAGGTGCAGACCGGAAAATCCAACATAGATTTTAAATGTTGGATGGTAACAACAAGTATCAATACTTTTTGGTAAAAATGAAAGGCGAATGTCCATCTTTAAATGTAACAATCAACTTTTTGACGCAGTTTTGTTGCTGTGATGCTCTGCTCGTATTTACCAATAAAATTATCTCTCAGCCCCCAGCGCAATGCATGATGGTATATAATGCCTGGTTACGGACCCTCGGTTGTACACTACTTTTTACAAGATCAAGGCAACACCCAATATTGTCTGTTCCCTACCTGATAAGGGAATTGACAGTTCATCCTGACTCTGCAGGTATGCTCTTTGGTTTGTATCATTCTGTGTTGAGCATTCAGCTGGCTTCTCATTTAGCCCTCGCTAACCCTGCAGCTTCATGGTCACGCGTCTTTGATGGGGAGGTTGCTTTCTGCTGCTTCCCGGGCTAAGACCCTCAGCTGGTTATTTGCCCTCAGCCTCCGAAAAGCTTGACACCGACAGGCCTGCGTCAGACCGTCCTACCTAGCAGGCATCACTTTCTGCATGATTTTCTCTACCACCATTGACAAAGCAGCAGGGACTCTTGCCCAGGCTGCCCGGGAACTTGCACTTATTCTAGAAAGCCATGCTGTTGCTGCGAGCCTCATGCTGCAGCCAAATCCTGATCCTGCAGGTATTCTCTCCACAGAAGCTGTCAAATCAGACACTGTCTCGACATGAACGCTGACCAGCTCACGCTTCGGGGCAGTGCTCACACCATTAGATTTTGTAGAAATTGCCAGCAAATCTTTTTTCCCCACCCGCTCCCTACAGTGGATGGGGAGCAGCTTGAAGATGGACGGGTACCGACTGGTTTGAAACACACGCTGCTCTTTGAAGATTTCACATGCACAGGCCCTGAAAAGGCAGGTCTTGGCAGTTGCACTGGTACAAGAAGACAACCTAAAAGAAGACAGTGGAACTCTGGAGCAAGAGTGGCTTATTTTGCAGAGTTTAATGGTTGAGAGTTAAAAGTACTGTTTGCTGAGTGAGATGGATCGAAACAAAGCAGCTCAAATCAGCACAAAATGCTGTGGGAGCAGCGATTTTACTACAATGGAAGCAGAACTGTGAATTTGTGCCCTAGACATCTCCCATATGGTCTACTTCACTCCTCTCCCTGTACCGCTCATATGCCTCACCCTCAACAGCTCCCTGCCTTATTTGTACAAAAAATATAATTAAACATACTTTTTAATGAAATGCTTTTAAAAGAAGCAATCTTAAGATGACAGATATTTCTCTCTCTCTGAGCCAGTAGAGCGTGGCCATGAAACGTTACTTTGCGGTTAAGTGTCGATTTGTAGTGTGTTGAGCGTAGCTTAGCATAAAGACTGAAAGCAAGGGGGAAAGGGGGCGAGCTTGGTTCTACCCAAAATGAATGATGCAGACTCAACGTGTGTTGATCATTGACAAAAACGAGGGAAGTTTCCTTCATGTCAGCAGCTTTATAAAAGCCAATGTTGGTTTGTTGGTTGGTCGGTCCACCACCTTTTTCCAGAGTGAAATATATGAAAGTCCATATTCATAATCCCGAGAGGAGAAATCATTCGCTGATCCTCAGACATTTCCTCAAGCTCCACCATAAGGTTGAGATTAAATGTCGGGTTGATAATTTATTTTCAATACACTATTTATTTTATTTGTTGAAATTGTCCTCATAAAGTCCAAGTCCCCCCAAAATAGAAAAGAAGCCATGTCTGTGGCTCTCGCACGGGACCGAATTAAGTGATGGTCGGTGTACCCGTCTCACTCTAACTGGCCTTTCTACCTGTACAAACCCTGCACAAGACCAGAGTCTGCAGATGGTGAGACACCACTGAAGAAGAGATGAGAGCCAGGAGCTTGTGAGCCAGTCATGGAAAAGTCGTCATCTGAACACTCATATGTGTTGGGGGCTTAGCATTGATAAGAGGGCTAATGGACAGTGGGTGTAATGTATAATTTGCATATTTTCTAAGTCTAGCCTGCTCTTGCTAACTTTTCTTAGATTACTTACCCTCACTTTAAAATATCTAAACATTTACTTAGTCTTTTGTTATTATGAAGTAACAAGATAAATAACCAGTGTCAAAGAAGGAGATAGATGGTAATACTGTTTGGTATGACTGGATTAACATGCATCATTTGGATTAAAAATGTACTTAATTATAAGTATTTATGCGTTAGATTTGTATTACAGAAGACGCAGCTAACACTGTTGTGTAGGATTTCTGTGTTTGTCGATGTGTAAATTTGAATGAGCGAAGCTATTTACAACTTAAATTCTGTTCTCAGTGTGTAAGTGTTCATCGAAAGTTTTAACTTTCAGATCAGAGTTGTTTGGTATACTTTTCTAAGAGCACTAGTGTGAGAAACCGATCCTATTTGTGCAGTGGCCCTATTATGAACAACACATTGTCTGCGTATTGACTCATCTACTTGGAAAAACAGGCTAAAATTAGAGCTACTTTCACCCAGTCCTGTCTCCTGGGAATTTTCTTTCCATCGTTCAGTAATAATTAAAGGACTGGGCAGCGGAGAGATGCCTCCTAAACACCAACAGATAATTGGCTGTGACTTGTGTTGAGGAAGTGAAAGTGCAGCTTTTGTTTAGACAAGGTGTGTGCGTGCGTTGGTGTGTAGTGATGGTGTCAGTCTCAAGGTCAGCCAGCCACATCGTCTAAGCATCTGAGGAGGTAAACGGTCAGCAACACTGTGGATGTGCCGCTACATTAACCAAGCATCTGTCGATGTGTGGGAGAGTGTGTGCAGGTAATTGTGCTGGAGAGAGCTGGACTGAGACAGTTTGACAGAGACTCACAAAGAAAGACTGTGCACATAAAAACTAATACTGTATTAATAAACTTTGAGAGCAGAGCGTCTCCAGATGACAAAACAACTTGAAATAAAAGCCAGTCATTCATTAAATCAGGGTCAGCAAAGAGAGAGGAAAAAAACACACTCTGGCTGCAGCAGATTAAACGACACCAAGCAGAAGTAAATTAGGTGAATTAAGAATTCAGTGAAATTTATTGCATTTTAAAATTGATTACTTATATGGCCCATAGAAGAGGGAACAAAGGCAAGCAGTGGGATAGAGGTGGAAAAGAAGAACAAAAAAAAAAAACTGTAGATGTGTAGCTTCCCCTGTGCTTGCAGAGAAGTTATGATTTTAAAAGTTCACGCACACACACACACCACTATTTAATCAGGTTGCCTCAATACAAGCATCAGTTATTGTCCAACAGTAAATACACACAAACACACACAGATATAGCCCTCACCCACTCTTTTCCTCTCTCCCCCTCCCAATGTAGATAACCACAAGCTATGAGATTGTAAAACAATGTTATATTCTCCTTTAGAAGCCACAAGTCAGAATTATATCAACCACATTTTAAGAAAAACATTGGGCGTTTTAATTCTTATGTCAAGGAGTTCAAATCTACCCACAATCCTCGGGTGTAATAGCCATGTCTCGATTGGTGGAGCTCGCTGTTACCATGGAAAGGTTTACCACAGCCAAAATCATGTTGACACGAACAAACTAAAATGTATTGCAACACTATATATACACACAACTAGGTTAAATTCAAGAGGAGGTGGGCTGGAGGTAGTTCAACGACCATTCGCAAGGGGTTTATGGAATTCGTAGTTCCTTTCTAAAAGTGGGCATTAACTGTCAGGGGTTAGGGTCAGGATCTATAAATACTTAACAATCTTGTTGCTTTTTAGGGCACGATAGATCATTTATGTAATTTTTACAGAAACCTAGGTATCATAATACTGCTGTTACTTCTACAATAAAATGTATTCTCTTTAGAGTTGATTTGAAAACATTGTAATTTGAGGACAGGACACTTTACATTTACTGTTACCATGTGTGAGTAAAGCCAAAGACTGTCAGACTAAGTCCTCACTAAGACCTTTTGGGAGTTGGTTTGGACAGAAAGAGAAGTTAGAGATTCAGATGGATTAAATGCGTCTTAAAAATGCCGTCCTGAGGATCTTGTCTTTTCTGTTTTGCTTCCAGGTGAGTCCATTGTAAACATAGTTGACATGCATCGCTTTGTAATGCCCAAATGGGACAGATCATCAATTGTGCTTCTCAGCCAAGAGTTGGAACCCAGAATGATCTGACTGGGCTCATCTCCAAAAAAGCATTTCATTCTCAATCTGTATCAGATGGACTGGAGGCTCAAAGTTCAGAGGATCCCTCATCCAAATGTGTTTATCTTGGGGGGGCCAAGTGAGGGTGTTACGGTGGACAACTGGGGATACATTTAAGAAACAAAGTAGTCCATTTTATAGATGGAGACTTAGAGAGAAAGGGGGGAACGTTTTCAAAAAGGAGCCAAAACTATGCTGTTGTGTTGGTGAGTGAACTGGAAACTACTTCGGCCAAGAGTGAGACATGGTTACAAAAAGCTTTGGATGCCAGTGCCTCACCTTCAGTCTGCATCTCCTTGATCACAGAGATTTCCCCTATTACTGAATACTGGTGTCTTTCACACCAAGTCATTTGGACAGATAATGACGTCAAATCAGCCTTGAATCTGGACATCAGGGAAGGTTGAATTAGACCTGATATTTACCAAGATAAGTGTGATGGAAATCTGACATGGTGAGAAATAAAGAGACTAGAGAATCATAGTCTTTTAAGTATACTATATTCCTTGCAATGAAGGTCCGACAGTCATACAGCATGCGATGAGCATGTGTGTGTGTGTGTGTCCTATGTATGTGTTGTGAAAACTACGTGTGTGAACTGAGTGAATATTAAAATCCCAGGAGATAGGACAGGACAATGCTGAAGACCTTCTGGACACAGGTTGAAGGCGTCCTCGAGGTCTTGGTGGTGAGAGACAAACCTGGTCAGATTTGTGGCTCTAATGTCATATTAACAGTTTCACAAGGAGAAAAAGTGTGCATAAGCAGAGATAATATATAGTATGTTATAATGGTAACATTTCCCATTACATAAGATACAAAATAATCAATTCAGATCTGCTAGGAAAAAACATGTGAAAGGCAAACAACAACAGATGGAAAAAGACAAAGGGAAACACAGAAACATAAATGCAAGGGAGGTGAAACACATGAGGAACAGGTGCAGACAATCACAGGGGCGGTAAACATGATAAAGACAGGAAGTAAAGGTGGAAACCCACGAGGAGCAAACGCAACAAAATAAAACAGGAAGCACAGAACTCATTTTCAATGAAAAAACTGAACACAGCAAAGTGTCTAAAAACCAAAGAGTCCATTAACAGAATAAAAATGTCGAGAGTCATGACAATAGTTTCAACCCTGCACTGAGCACTTTACCTACGTATAACCTCCCTTTTCGGTTTAACCTCCCTTTTACCTTGGATTTATATAAGTGCTAAGTCTATTCATACTTCATAGACTTTTTCCTTCGTTTTGACTTAATCTAATGCGGCAGTCATTAAAGCCTGAGAGCATGTACTGTATACATTCATTAGGAGTGTGACTCTTAAACATGGTTATATGTCAACACACAGACACGCACAGAGTTCAGCTGTCAGAGACACATTAGTCGAGGAGACATTTATGGTGTGTGTATCAGTGAGAGAGAGGGGAGCGTGTTTGTCTGAAGACATTTATCGCAATCATTATCAATATTGAATTACCCGTGGGAGCCATGTAGTTGCTGGTTCCGTGCTTGCCTCTCGGTCCCTCACACACACATACACAGAAAGGCGGAAGCTTTCTCAACAGTACAAAGACATACCGCCAAATCGCTCTCTGTTATCATCAAAGTCCACACTTGAAACCGTAGCGTGTCCAAACCTTTCTTCCCCTGAACCCACAACCCCTCTCTGTTCTCTCTCCCTCATATCTCCCTCCAACGTCTGCTCTGATGCTCCAAAAACGTTTCGTCAGTCGGAAATCAATATTCTTTGTGTGTTGCTTCATAAATTGCGAGGAAGTGAAGTAATTTCGTCTCTGAGGGATTTTTAAAGACTGTTGGCAGCAGAGCAGATTTTTCCAGGAGCAAATTAAAGAACTTAGTTTCCAGCTATTTTTCAGCACTACATTTTTAACTGTCAGGTTGGACCACTTTGTCATATTTTGTAGGACGCTGGTCACAATAACAGCAGCTTCAGTCAAACAGTGAAAGAAAACTGTCTTTTGGCAGCACTCAGGGGCCAACACACATTCACTACAGTCAAGCTAATGAAACAGAAGATTTGAAAAATAAAGTGAAGGTCACAGTCACACACAGTCACATGTTTAAACACAACAATACTCAGAGCCATTCTGGAAACACTGTCACAATATTTAAATCCTGATCAGTTTCTGAGTGGTTTCACAAATTTATAGAATTGTTTTAAGCATGTTAGAAAAATTATACCACATCCTGTACTTGTTAGTTTCACCATTCACCATTTCCACTGTGAATGTGAAACCTAAATAACCTGTAGGTTTTCCTCCCTAATAAGTTCAACCCTCCAGTTGAAATGACAATTCCACTGTAAGAATATAAAGTCACTGTGTCCAGAAATGTAATTAATAAAGTAAAAAAGGTACCCCAGAGAGTCTGTTATTGGTTCAGTGTCAGGACACATGATGTGTTATGTCAAGAGATTTACAAATTAAAATGTTAATTTATTCTGGTTTTAGGATGTATAACATGATGCTATTTCTCAAACCACCATGATGTCTATCCATCGGGATTCAGGGTTTTTAGAATTTCACTACAGTCTACCAAATTTTCCTGCATGAAATTTTATTTAGTAATATTATTTTTTTGGAGCTTAGCAGTCAGTGGGACACGTGTTTGCTCTCACAGAACAGGGTCAGGGTTCTGTTCAGGTCTTCTTGCTGAAGACAGTGCGCATACAGTGGAAGTGGTATATACAGAGTTTATGCTGAATACTGCCAGCCTGCAGAATGTAGTAAAAAACTTTATGGATGTATTAATTGGCCACTGACGTAGACAGAATGTCTCCCGGTGTCCGTGACAGACACGCCGATGTATTTGCCAGAGAGAGAGAGATAGAGAGAGGGAGAGGGAGAGAGATAATAGGGCAAAGAGTGCTGCACATAGCGACAATGAAGCTATGGCACAAACACTATGTTTCAGACCTTTTTGTGTTGTGTAAAACTTTTTCCAATCATTGTGAAACTGTGGGGCCACAATCTCGGTTGTGCTCAATGCTTTTCACTTTTGTAAAGCAAGGAGGATGTTTTATAAAGTCGACAAACTGCCTTAACTTTGTTGATAACCATATAGTATAGAGATCAAAATCCTTCTACATAGCCTCTGTACCGTGAAGATATAATCAGTACTACTCATTTTATCTATTGTGTTATTCACTGAAAGGACGACAGGGTAGCAAACAGTATATTCTCACAGTAAATTGAACAATGTTACATTATTACCATGTTTTTCAACATGGTAATATTCACACTTTTGTTTTTCAACAAAAGTGTGAATTTCGAAGCAATACTAGGGTTGAGCACAGGTCCAAGTGTTGATTTCACTCTGGTATTTGTGTGTGTGTGTGTTTGTGTTTCTTTTATGGATAAGGGGAGACACGTTAATGTGAGGTGTAAATGCTGAATAATTAGAATCTCAAATTGAACAAAACAATCCCCATCTGGGCAAAAATGATAAATATTCATGAAACACATATTAATATCAGATGGAAATGCCCACAATGCAATGTAATTATCTTGTAACGTATCCACATATCGGTCTCATGTTCACAGCAGGTTCTGAAAGGGGTCTGTCTTTTTCTTATTACCTTGGACGAAAAAACCTTGAGTTAAATACTTCATGTGTTGATGTGATTCCTTTTTTGATTGACTATTATTATCACATGATTGATAAAGAGAAGAATTTTGCCTTTAATGAGAAATGTGGCATCTTGCTCTCTACCGCTCCTTCCTTTATTTTTCATCTTATCTGCCTCTTAACTTTGCACTCGTTCACTCTCTCTCTCTCTCTCATTCTCACTCAACACTGCGCTATCACTTTTGAATAATTAAGATGCAATAAATCCCACTGTCACATCAGCTTTTCAGACTCCATCCTCCATCCTGTCTCAGTCTTTGTGTGTGTGTGTGTGTGTGAACTTGGTGTGGCTGTGGGACTGCAGCAGAGGAAACAGAGCGAGACTCTGTGTATGCGTTAGAGAAACGGCGAGATCCAGAGTTGCACTTCGGCATTGAAAGAAGACAACTTTGTCCATTGTCATCTTTTGCAGAAATTCCACATTCACATGCCAAACAAAAATCCACTTCCTTGACTATTGTTAGAGATGTTGCCAGAATCCTTGCAGAAGCATGAGGGGAAATATCCAAAAGAGATAAAAGGGTCACAATCTGCTAAAAAATGCTTCAATACAGCTTTTCTTCGGCTGTTTGAATGTGTTTTGGTTTGGCTTCCACATCCATTACACCTGAACATATTCCGAGTGCACACACACATGGAGAATACACACACCCTCAACATTTGAGCTCATGCTCCTATACAGAAATGTCAGACCTTTTGGGGAGGAGGAACGATCAAACCCCCTAACTGCAAATGGAACAATCATACATTTTTCTCTCTCTCACAAACACACACACACACACACACACACAGATGCTCTTAGGTGTGTCTGTGCAGGAGAGATAACTCAGAAAGGATTAGCTGTTACATGTAGATCTGAAAAACATCCACCTTGGATGAGTGTGTGTGAATGAGGAAATTGTTTCAGGGGAGAGAAACCGCTGTGTGGGGAGGCCAAAATCACTTCCACACACCAGAAGCTGCTTGTAGGGTCCCTGTCAGGAAATTATGCCACGCCCGAAACATATAATCACCAAATGCAAGTTATAGTTCTCAGACCTTTATGGTGTGTGTGTGTGTGCGTGTGTTTTTGTGTGTGTCTCTACTTTGCGAGTTTTTCACTTAAGTCACAGAAAAAACAGTTAGTATTGTTGGATGTCTGTCAGCTGTAACAGTAAACAGTACGAAAACCCATTTTTTTTCATAATATTTCAATCATGCAGCACATTTCAAAATGTTAAATGGATCGTTGAGCTGGCAGAACTCATAAGAAGCCAATCCCAGTGTAAATGAATAGTAAACGAAGCCAAGAAAAGAATGGGATAAGTTGAGCCAAAACAGAATCTGAATGTTCTTTTCTTTTGCTGTCAGAGAAGTTTTTGCTGGAGTCCAGATAGGGACAGGCTGAGAACTGTGTAAAATTCAGTGAATTTTTTAGTTTGATGGATACTTGCCATTTCATTGACAAGAGAATTTGTCATTATTCTGCTGAAAACAATGAATATCCAGTTCCTCAGCTAGAGCTTTGACCCATAGTTTCCCAACTTTGTGCCCGGCTGAACCATCTCAGTAGAGGACGTTTAAGAACATCTTGTATTGTAAATACAACAATGGCTGAAGCCATGGTTTTGGTAAAAAAACAGCTGTATTGCTACAGTTGGTTATGTAGCAATCGCAGAACTTCCAAATGATTCCTTTAAAAATATTGCAACGAGTTTACTTCTGCATAGCTTGGCATATGTTCACAGGATATGAGCCTGACAAATGTGACATCTGTTTTCTGATTTGATGCCATATAAGCAGGATGAAACCCATTGTAATGGCCTTAAACACTGTTTCAAATCACTGCTGCTCAGTATAAAGCAGGCTTTGAGTGTAATCATGTTCAGTTGAATGTAGGCTTGAGTGCACAAACCTGAACAAGCCAGAGAAAATCCACGATCAATCAACTCTCTGGTGTTGACACGAAATTATTATGGTTGGAGAGGGGCTCGTGTCATGGTTTAAAACATTTGCTCAGTTTGCTCAGACACACCATAAATCCACTTCAACCTCCTTCCTCTGTGCACTCTTGGTATCTCAACCAAGGTAGCAAGGCTTCATCTTCATCAAGTTTAACTGCCTAACAAAGTCAGAATGAATTATTGCTAAAGGTGTTGTAATTGCATTATTATTTTACATGTACAACATTCAATAATGTGACAAGTGCATTACAGAATTTCACTGAGCAGCAGCTGATCAGGATCCTATCACTCTTCTCTTGCCTTTCTTTTATTGATGGGGCCAACATGAGTTCTGAATGTGGAATTAAAAAAGTGTATCCAAAAACGTAAACTTTCATTTACAACCGAGAGAGTGTGGCACCACAGTTTCACAATGATTGGAAAATGTTTTACACAACACAAAAAGGTCTGAAACAGTGTTTGTGCCATTGCTTCATTGTCGCTATGTGCATCTCTCTCTCTCTCTCTTTCTCTCTGTCTCTCTCTCGGTGCATGCTGGGAGTTTGGTGCGTGAGCGAGTGGCAGAGTGCAATTTTCGTTCTATATTTCTCTTTGTTTGTTTGTTAATGTTATATTTTTTTCATTCACATAGCACATTAGATTCACAGTACTTTATTTTCTTGTGGTTTGGGACTTTCTCTGGGTGTTTTTTTCCCCTCACCAGCGTCTTGCTGGTGTCGTGGGCAGCGGCCACGGCCGGCTGTAATTTTAAATCACTTACACGTAAGCACGGGGTTAAGATTTGTGTGAGTTTCCCTGCAGCGTGGAAAGCATCGGTCTAGCTGTGGGGGAGAAGGTCGGTCACAGCTGTGTGGTGTCGGTCGCTCGGATGAACAGCGCTGTGGTCGTGTTTTTGGACCGCGTGGAGAAGGTGAACTCCGTGGTCGAGACAGGTATCACCGTGAACGGCTGTTTTGTACAGGTACTGCCTTTGACCCAACCCGCTACCAAGGTGGTCCTGTCCAATGTCCCTCCGTTCATCACCGATGAGTTCCTCAGTAGAGAGCTGTCCAGGCATGGGAAGGTAGCGTCCCCAATACGTAAGCTGTTGTCTGGATGTAAGTCTCCATTACTGAAACACGTAGTGTCCCACCGCAGACAGCTCTATATGATACTTAACACCCGGAACGAGGAGCTCAACCTCTGCTTCCATGTTAAAGTAGATGATTACGACTACGTGATTTTCGCCACTTCATCTGTGATGAAGTGTTTCGGGTGCGGAGAGGAGGGACACACGGTGAGAGCCTGTCCGAAGCGGAGTGACCCGGCTCCGCCCGGTCCTGATGCGGCTACGAGCGCTGGGGCGGGGGCCCCCGCTGCTCCTCCGGTACCGGAGCGGCGGGGACCCGCTGCCCGGCGGGCTGTGCCCGCCGTGCCGTTGAACAGGAGCGAGGGGACAGTGGAAGGAGAGGAGGAGAAGCAGTTGAGGGCAGGATGGTGTGGAGTGAGCAGGTGGAGGAGGAGGAGATGGAGGAAGAAGCAATAAAAGAAAAGAAAACAGTAAAACGCAGGAGATCAACCAGAACAGTTTTAAATGAAGCAAAGAATAGTAAAGTGCAAATGGAGAGTGATGTGAGTGAAAGTGAGTGTGTGTCTGACAGCAGCGACTTTCCGCCTTTTAACAGCAGTCAAAAAAAGAAAATGTTCACAGTAGACAAATTTAAATCATTTTTACATCAAACAAAAAATCAACAACTCATACTCGAAGAACACTTCCCAGATCTCGGTCTTTTTATTTCCTCGGCCAGACTCCACGTCAGCCGG